>CAKNYM010033292.1:51169-61644 GCA_932195095.1 Andricus curvator
AATTTTGACCATCCAATACTAGAAACTGAATCTTCATAGTGGAAAAACTCTTGTGTATTTTTTCAGATTTTCAAAATAATAATTAAGCGCGCGCATGGTGTTCAAAATTTTGACTGATTTCAGCTAAGAAAATTCATCAGAGTTCATAAACTCAACTGTCAATGGGCAAGTTGACTCTGCATTTGCACCTTTCTTACTCTCAGGGAATTATTGGTTACTGGGCGGAGCAGTAAACTACTCACTTTGGACTCAGGTAGTGAGACTCAGACTTCCACCTTTGTATATTTTTCACCAGTTCTACGTTTTCTCCTTAGATTTCTTAGGAATTTAGATTTTATTGAGAATGTTTTCAATATTTACAATTCTGAAGAAATAAGTCATACATTTATAAGAATAATGGAATAAATTGTAGCATTGATAATAGTGTATAATTTTTTATATTTCACTAGTTATAATGAGTTTAATTTATGTACATTTAATTTGATTAACTGATTATTAATTGTTTAACTAAATTCAATCATGTATTTTATTTTTTATTTATTTATTATTTTATTATCATTATTTATTTATTTATTTTATTCATTAAAAGTTTGGTAGAAATTACACTAGATTTTAAATTAGGAATTTTTACTGAAAACGTTGAAAAACTTTAATGAGTTACAGAGGAATGAATGATTGAATTTAGTTAAACAATTAATAATAAGTTAATTCAATTTTACGTAAACTCAATTCATTACAAATAGTGACATGTAAATACATAAAGTATTATCATTATTGAAAATTATTTTATTCTTCGTAAGTGGTTCAGAATTCATCTCCTTTGGTTCAAAATTCTGCTATTTGGTGAAAGATTGAACTCTTTTGTTGAAAATTCGTTTTTCTTTGGTTGAAAATCAATTTGAACCATTTTATTTTTTTAAATCTTATTCCTTCAACAATTTTATTTGTTAATTAATTACTTTTTTTTAGCAGTTTTATCATTTTGAAAAAAATTTATTATTTGTTTAAATTTTATTTTTCAATCGATTTCATTTCTTCTGCAATTTAATTTCTTAAACAATTTTATTTTTTCAACAAATTTTACTTTTCAAACAATTTTATTTTTTATAAACAGTTTTATTTGGTGAACAATTGTTTTAATTTGTCAAATATTTTATTTTTTCAATATTTTTATTTTTTATAATTTTATTTTTTCAATACTTGATAGAATAATATTCACTCACTTGAATATTAAATAATTAATTAAGAAAATAATATTATTCGATGATAAAAGTATTCTAATTAAAAATCACCTAAATATATATTTCAAATTTAATTTTTAATTTTAGGGTCCAACTATCTATTTCTTTTCTTTTCTTCTGGAACAAAATGGGATGCTGGTATAACTTTGGGCATAACAGTTTCATTCTATAGTTGAAAGTGTTTAAACGGATTAGGAAAGTTTCCCCGCCCATTAACGTCTAGTTATTTATGGACTCTCTCCGCCTTTTAGGGACGAATCTCTTCTTGTTTTTGCTAGTTTTCTTATTGATATTGAACTTCAAAATGATCCATTTTTAAATGATCAATTCTTGACTTCATGAAGAACAGCTATTGTAATTTTTAACTAAAAGAACCAATATTCATGGCCCAAAATGAGCTCCTGAAAATCATCATTTTCGGACTTTTTAGTCAAAAACCATAATTGTTGTAGCTAAAAAAATATCACTTCTAATTAGTTTTTTAATGAAAACATTTTTTGAGACTCATTCTTATAGCCTGAATATTAAATGTCCCAAATTTCATTATTTTATTATAATAATTTATAGGTATAATTCAAACATGAGGAAAAATAGAAGTTTTTGTATGTGAAAGTCCGTAAGAAATTGAATAACGATACGCTCGCTCAATTATTATTTTTAAAAACTGAAAAAAGTACACAAGAGTTTTGCCACTATGAAGATTCAGTTTCTAGTATTGGACTATCGAAATTCGAAAATATTTCTTTTGGACCACCCTAATATATATACATATGTATATAATTTGAAAAAAGAGTTAAACAACCACCGCAGTGACCCACTGAGAGCAACTGCCATCTAACAAATAAAATCAATAGCTCCCAGTAGAACCGCGGTAAATCACACCTGTGGCCATGTCACACAACCGTGAGATGGGTGGTCACAGGGAACGATGAAATCACAACGACAGGCCGGCGAAACCCTCGTGTGCCTTGAGGACACGAAGCGACCCAAGGATGACAGCTTTCTGCATCCATCTCGCAAGTGCCTTGGTATATTTTTGGAACGCGGGTATGGCTCCGAGAGCACCTATCACAAGGACAATTACTTGCACCGAATATTTTGGGTACAGTCGTTGCAGCTCTCTTTTAAGATCTTGGTACCTCTCCTCTTTTTCTTTCTCCTTTGCAATGATGTTGCATTCGGACGGAGCCGAGAATTCGATCACGAATATAGTTCGTTTCTCGAAGTCTTGGAGAACAATGTCAGGCCTCGAGTGTGCAACGGAGACTGCTGCCCGAAAATCGTAGTTCCAGGGTAGGCAGGGTAGCGACCAACACCGTAAGAGCGACAAAGATGGTAATAAAACACTCTCAGGGCCGCATTATGTCTATAGATATACGTAGTTCATGCGTGGGTCGGACACCCTGATAGTATGTGTTCTAGTTACTCAGCGTGTAACACGCTCTGCACCTATCACTGGGAACTTCTTGACATAAAATGCGGTTACGGTATGTTAAGGTGGAAATGACACCGTCCTGGCATGCGAAAATAAAACCCTCTGTACCTGAATTAAGCCCTGATGATTTGAGGAAAGCCAAAGCTTGCTCCGTCGACAAGGACTGTTTGTCTTCATTTCTGTGAAAGTTTGCGTGCATTTTCTTGTCGAGTAGCTGTTGGTGAAATTTTCCATACTCTGCTTTCTTTACTTCGGCTTTTAGAAGTGAAGCATCTAGATGGAGTAATGCACTTCCCTCACTTCTGATGTTAAAATTCAGGCCAAGGTTTTGGGCCGCTTGCTCCGCGGCTTTGTAAAGGAACGCTCCTTCGCCAATCATCTCGTGGTTCCTGACCATCTTTAGGAGAGGATCTCTGCTATTTGCAACGATGTAAGGTGTACTTAGAATAATTCGGTTATGAAGACATGCATATTCATCTTACGTGTGGTGACATCAAGGGCCTTAAGCTCATTCTTCGTCCATTGAACCACCCCAAACGAGTAGAGTAGAACCGGAACAGTAAGCATGTTAGTCGCAGATACCTTGTTCAACGCCGACAGATTGGAAGACCAAATCTGTCAAAGAAGATGCTTGTATCTGCATCGGAGAGACTCCTTCACTGATTTTACGTCCTGAATGCAGCTTTGAGGCACGCCCAGGTATGTATAGGTCTCTCCAGTATCAAGATGTCTAATAACACTTATATCCACAAGCTCAGGGTTCTTGGGAACGCCAGTAATCTTTCCTTCCTTCAGATTAATTTTGGCACACTTGTCCAAACCAAAGTCCATCCCAATCTCTCCTGTGTAGTTCTTGACGACATTTATAGCAGTTTGAAGTTTGCTTTTACCAGAGGCATAGATCTTCAGGTTATCCATATAGAATACATGTGTGACGTTATGCTCACGCTGATTAGTGTCGCCACAGAGGTATCCAGGAGAATTTTGTAATGCGAGAGATAGAGGCAGAAGTGTGATGCAAAAAAGCAAAGGGCTCATGGTATCACCTTGAAAGACGCCCCACTGGAAGGTGACGTTGTTCGTTGTCATACGATAATTTCTAGATGAGATAGTAAATCTAGTTTTCCGAAGAGGCATCAATCTCTCTATGCATCTCACTATGTGTGAATGTACCTTCAAGCTTTCCAACAGACAGATGATAAGTCTATGAGAGGTTGCATCGAAAGCTTTCCGGTAGTCAAACCAGGCCATTGACAGGACGCGCTGATGGGCTGCAGCGTCTTTACAGAGACACCTGTCAATTAGCAGGTTCTCTCGACAGCCTGCTACACCTTTTTTCCAGCCACGTTGTTCGTACATCTCTCGCCATACATGCTCAATTCGTCGAACAATCCTGTTGTTTAGGACAGCTGTAAAGATCTTATACAGTGTGTTCAAACAAGTTATTAGCCTGTAATTCTCTGGGTTGTACAAGTTGCCTTTTTTCGGCAGGAGTATAGTGCGTCCTAACACCAGCCACTGCGGAATGGGCGTCTCCGACTTTAAATATGAGGTGAATATGCGGGCCAAGTGTTGTTGTGTAAAAGTAAACTTCTTCCACCAGAAGTTCTTGATACAGTCTGGTCCAGCAACGGAAAAGTTCTTCGTGCCTCGAAGTGCTTTTTTCACCTCCTCAGCAGTGATTGGTGGACATTCCTCCTCAGATTTCATGAGGTTTTCGCAAAACCCCTTGAAGCGGATGATATTGTCAGTATCTTCTTTCAACTCTAGTGTTTTCGGGATCTTGCACACCTCTCTCCAAAAAGTCTCTACCTCCTTGGGTTTCGGTGGATTTTTTACAGAAACAGGGAGATCGCTGAAGAGGTGCGATGGGTCAGCGAGAAACTGTTGATTCTCCCTGATCCATCTCTCCCTCTTCTGTATTCTCCTCCTTGCGTCATATAACAGCCGTATTTTGTCAACAATATGCTGCTTGATTTTCAGCAGCTTCGACTTGTTTAGTGTGTGATTCAAGATCCTTAGTTCTTGGGTGAACTTTCGAACCCTTTCCGTGAAAGGTCTACCAGATGTTATGTAGTCAATCACACATTGAATACAGGACGCATTCTGTCTTGCCCATCCAATCTTCTTGTTCAGTTGATGTAAGCGTCTTTTGGTCTTTTGAGCCATCGTCGGTTTGAGTCTTCGATTTGAATCAGCCAAAGCTCTCGCGGCACCATTAACTGAGCAATTGATGGTCCAGAAGTCGGCGTCCTGCGAGAAATCTGCAGGAAGTGAGGCATTCATTTCAGCCAGATCTTGGGGCTTAGGAGGAACCTGCATGTTAATGTTCTTCCTTGTCATGAAATCGCCATCATCTGTCAGAAGGTGCCTGCTTTCCGCGGTTGGTCGTAATGTCGCTTCCTCATCTACCACAGAGTGTGCATACGCGCCATAAAGCCTCCGTGAACAGGGATAATGCTGGCATCATAGCAGCTCAGCGAGTCATCCTTGAGTTGATCGTCCACTCAATGTAGATGTTTCGCCGGGTCGTCGTCGTGAACGATAAAATCACAACGACTCACAGTGGTCTGGATAAAGAAATAAATATACATAAACACACATATATATATATATATATATATATATATATGCATTCCTTTTACCGATGTATACGTACGAAAATACCTACGTACCCCCCGCGGTATGGACAAATTCCGTGACAAGTTACAAAATCCGAAGAAAAGGAAAGCTTACCTATTAAAAAGCTTGAATTTTGCAACACTGGCCTTCCAAACATACAATTCACTAATCTAAATAAATCTGTGTACGCAGTGTGTGTAAGCTCTTAGGCAATGGTGCACAATTGTCCGCATCGAGTAGCACCAAAAAAATAATGAATCTGAATATCAAATATGAAATTTAAATATTTTACGGGTTTCAATCGTGTGCGAAACTATGAATCTTGCCGACATTTCGTAAAAATTACAGTTCACTTCTTCAGGGCTGATCTGAAACTGAAGTTTTAGGTTATGTTGTTCTTATATATGTATTCTCTACGATGCCTGCGATTGGCCAGAGCGCCCCATGGTGGGGACTGGTAGAACTTGACTGGCCAATCAAGTCTTTTTTTTAAACCTGGGAGGACGGAAAGCCAAATCGGATTGGTATTATAACCATTGTCCCTATTGATGTTATCAGGTTGCTTTAAGATTTCGATTACTTCTCTATGTTTTCTTGGAAAAATATTGTACGTTTTTGCGATAACGGTTGTTTTGTCAAATAAAATGCTATGTCCTGTTTCGATATGATGCTCAGCTAGTGCTGATTGCGTGCAATGTTTTAGCCTGACTTTACTCTAATGTTCCTTTACACGTTGGCTCACCGCCCTCCCGATTTCTCCAATATAGACTTTTCCACAAGAAGAAGGGATTGTATATACTCCCGGATCACTGAGAGGTGCCTTTTTAACTTTAGGGTTGTTTAGAAGTTGTCCTATTTTCGCAGGTGGCTTAAATATGGTTTGAATGTTGTGTTTGTTGAGAATTATTCCTATTTGTTCTGTGATACCTTGAATGTAGGGTAGGGTTCCTTTTTTAAGTTATCCTTATCTTTTATGGAGACAGCTCTGTATACAAGGGAGTTGATGACCGATTTGTTTTGAGATGACTGGTGGTGGGAGCAGGCATGTAGGTATCTGTTTGTATGGGTGGGTTTTCTGTAAACTTCATGTCCTAATATGTTATCAGATCTTTTGTAAACAGAACAAATAGAAAGAATTCTCAACAAACCCAACATCCATCGGTCTGCCGGATGCGATATTTCCGGATTGTGTCCGGTTTAGTCCGTGTTTTTTACGGCCTGAAGGTTGCGATCAATCCGGATTGTGTCCGGTCATGTTCATGTTTTGTACGGTCTTTCGGATGCGATTAAACCGGATTATATCCATTCATGTCCGTTTTTTATACGGTCTGGCGGATGCGATTAATCTGTTTCAGTCCAAAATTTGAACGATTTGAGGAATGCAATTAATACGGATCTCATCCGGTTAAATTCGAATTTTGTACGAATTCAGGAATGCGATTAATCCGGACCTCACCCAGTGAAGTAAGAAATTTGTCCTTTCTGACAAATTCGATTAATTTGGATCTTATCCGCCTTTGTCCGATATTTGTCTAGTTATTTGCGAACGCAATACATCCTAATCTTATCCGGCAGCGCAAATTGAACTAAAAAAATGAAATTTGATACAGTTATAGAGTATTTAATTAAAAATGAGCGAAAACAGGATTTAATGCAGTTTTAGGAACAAAATGAGAATACTTTTGAACTAAGCATGCTAAATAGTAAAATATTAAGTACAATAATAGCATACAGTTAAGAGAACAGTAAAATAAAAACTATTGAAATCAATTATTATCATTCCCGTCCACTGATTCTTCTTCCACATTATCGTCAATTCCATCATCATTCGCATCAACTGCTTCTTTTTCCACATTATCCTCAATTCTATCATCAACTCATCAAGTGCTTCTTCTCCACATCGTCATCAAATCCATCATCATTCCTATCAACTGCTTCTTCTTCCAAGAGAGCAGTAGATTCACTTTTATGACAAGATTCATTTTCTATGGGAATCATATAATTATCTTCATAATAGTTCAAAAACTTATTAGTATCCTCATCATTTTCCGTGTGACAAACTGTAAATACTTTCGTCAGCTCAGCTAAAGAATATCTCGAATAGTACAGGAAAATAGACAAAAATTTATTTTTCTATTGCATTTCTCTATTGGATTTACGTCAACACTGACAACACTACTAAAGAGTTGGAATTCAATAAATCTTGATAGTAAAGGACTGCTAACGCACCAAACTGTAAATATGTATATTCACTTAACTAAAAACTATCTTGAATAATAAAAAAAATAGAAAGAAATGTATTTTTCACAGTATTTTTATCAACATTTCCACAGTTGAAATGTAATAAATGTATATAATGAAAGATGACTATAACGCCAAAACTGTACATAATTCCATTCGTTTAACTAAAAACTATCTCGAACGTTGAACAGCAACAGAAAAAATGTACATATTTCTCTACTTTGTATAGAATTTTTACATGCAATATCTTACTGTGATAACTAAACAATCAGAAAATATGTACCGAAGTCTATTTTGTCATATGTCTTCCCTGGCATGACCTTCTAACGTAAATTTTAACGTACAATTACAATTGCAACAATTTAGATATTTATTTTATACATTATAACTCGAGATTACTTTAAGATTACTTTAGGGTCACTTTATGGTTACGCTGTAGCGTAACCCTTGCGTTCAGCCGGTGCGCCAGGGTTACCTACGTCATTTTCTATTTTAGACTTTTTTTCGAATATTTTGCAATAAAGAATGTTTTTCAACCACAAAAACAGAAACTACCAGAGAAATGTGTACTATATCTAAAACTTGATTACGTTGAGTTTAACTTGCGATCATATTATGAATTTAACCGAATGATTTTCCGTTTTTACTTTAATTTCACTGAATTATAACTCAAACCTGCGGATTAATTTCGGATAGATTGGGACTATTTCCGGAGTCGATAATTTTGACCGGACGGATTTCAGATTCAAGCGGACGATTTTCCGGTTTTACTTTAACAACAATAATTGCGAGTACTGAGTTCCGTACTAATTGATAATAATCGGACATAATAATCGGACTAATTTTTGAATGTTTGCATACATTTTTCGGATTAGATCGTACATATTTCGGAAAAACTCGTGAATCGGATTCATTTCGCATAAATTCGGACCAATTTCGAATCCGAAATTCTTAGCAGGGAAATCTTACGGGTGATTGTGGTGAACGAGAGTGAGTATCGTGCAGGGCTGGTCTTAAAGGGTTATAAGGAAGATGGTTAGGAGTGGGTTTTTGATCGTGACGTGCCACATCTCGGTTTTGAGGATGTGATCTTGTGTGAGTCACTCTCTCTGTCCTCATTTTTAGAGATGGTGAAAAACCCGGCAAAATGGGTCTTAAAGCCGAGAGGTCTTCTGCGATGTCCTCCCCTGAAAAAATGACAAATTACATAGTATTACTTCGCATTCACGAGATCTTCTGTGTAAATCTGCTTGGCGACAACCTCGCATTGGGACGGAAATTCAATAGTTTTTAATGCGAGAGTTCGCATATAACGTTTAAATCTTGAATGCGTCTGAATACGAAGTGAGAGATTTCGTGTTCAATGCGTGTTAATGCGAGAGTTCTAATACCTTTCAATGCTATAGAACGCAATTGAATGCGAAGCAGGAAATATGCGATTGCTGAGAATTAAATCGCGTTCACGAGTCCTTCTCTGCAAATCTGCTTTTCGACAACCTCACATTCAAAGTGCAATACTTTTGAATACGTTTGAATATGACATTTTTTGTAGGGTCGTTATCAGACGCCGTGACTCATCGTCATGCGTGCGCTTTCCCTGTTCCAGAGATTCACAAAATGTGCTATAGAGAGAAAACATGTGTTTGCCGTAAAAACGAGCCGATAAAAGAGGACGATAAAGCGTCCGTGTAGGTAAAACTGTACAAAGTACTAAACCTTTGACGTTGGTGAGATCGAAATCTGGAATTGTAAATTTCTTACAGTTTTCTGAATCTACATACATTTAACCTCATAAAATCATTTTGTATTCTCTGTAAAACCACCGTAAAATGCATCGCGAGGCTTTAGTTATTTACCCGTTTTTAAGAATAGACGGTTATTTAAAACAGCTTTGAGATTACTGTCCGTATTTTTGACTTGATTGAACTCACATTTTCATATCTCTGAGCTCATATCCACACCTTTTCATTTTATCTGACTGCACACGTGTCTTTTCTATGGGTCTGACTTTGCCAATACCCGGTAACCTGAGTACTCATGCAAGTACCGGAGGGCACGAGTATTACTCGGGTACCCGGGTGAATACCTAAATATCAGGTATCCGGGTAGGTTTCGGGTTTCAGGAATATAGTCAAACAAAAGGTAACATGATCACAAACGTCAGGTCACCCTTCATTCAATATTTTCCTACAAAAACGCGACGTCATCATTAAGCCACCACTTAATACACAAGCAAAATTAAGGGCCTATAGTGGTGATTTTAAATCGAAAGTTAGTCTATTGATTGTTTTCTTTTCCTTTTTTAGCTTGATATCGACTTTTATTATTTACAGGAATGAGACGTCTTTTAAATTCAGAAAAAATCGTCGAGTACCTGAATACCCAGGTATTACTCGATTATCCGGGTACCCGAGTTTTCGATTGTTACTCAGGTACCTAGGTACTCGAGTAATACGCGTGATCTCGAGTACCCGGTTCCCGAATTTCCGAGTAAATATACAACTACTTGACATGAAGTCCTAGCCCTAGTCTTTTCATATCGCTTATTCATAGTTTCTTCGTTATTACTGAGTTCTTAATCCTTGTCAATGGAATAAAAGAGTTTGCATCCATGCCAGAAGCAACCATGAAATTGAAATAGACGACGAGTGCTCGCAGCTTCATCTTAAAAAAAGCAATCTGCTACAGGTCCTTCTTGAAGACGATGCTCTCGAGCTCTACCAGCGTGGCAGATAATAATAGTAAGATCTCACTCAATGGACAGAAGCCATTCGATACCAACCGCAGACTGTGTGTCACCCTACCGATAACCACATTTCGGTATTATCCCTATCGTATTTTTGCGTAAAAAGTGCTTTCGGAAAAATCTGTTGCATGCCGATATGCTTACCGTCCCGGTAGTACTCTATTCATTTGGAGTGGTTCCATGGACGAAG
>CAKNYM010033293.1:0-27555 GCA_932195095.1 Andricus curvator
ATTATTCAAATTACTTCAAACTTAGATAAATGGATCTGAAAGCAGGGAAAATTTAATTTCTTTGAATGAAAAATGATAATTTGAATTTTTTTATAAAATCGAGACAAGATAAAAATAAAGGCAAAACGGCAAAGTTGTTCCTCTCAAAAAACTATAAACAAGTCTCTTAAAGCTTTTTTCTGTTTCTTTTTAAATTGAGAAAATCATATTATTTTATTGAAACAAATTTTTTTTTACAAAATAGTTAAATTCTCAAATCAAGAACTAAATTTTCTACTAAAATTATGAATCTCCAACTAAAAAGTTAAATTTTAAACATAGTAGTTGCATTTTTAGCAAGAAAGATTAATTTTGAACCAAGAAAGAAGGGATTTTCAACAAAAACAAGTTAATGAATGTTCAACCAAAATGATTAATTTTCTAAGAAAAAGGTCGAATTTTCAACAAAAAACAATTAATTTTCAAGTAACAATGTAATAATTATATTTTTAGTTGAATAGACTCATTTTCAACACAAAAATAATCAATTCTTAACAACTTGGTTTAATTTTTAATAAAAATGAATGACGCAAAATTTCTATAAACAAATATCTCAATCTGCAATTTTCCGGTAGAAAAATATTACTATTTTTGTCATAATTATTGAAATTCTCTTATATTTAATATTTTACTAAAATTCTCCAAAGTTCATGATATTACCTAATTTGAAACTTCCCCACATACGATATTTTTCATAACACAGCCGAACTCTGATTTTGGTAATTTTTGACATTTTTGTAAATTATTGGGAATTTTGGAAATTTTCAGTAATTTACGAAATATCAGATTATTTTAGAATTTTTTTGAATTTGGAATTTTTTTCAAATTGCTGGTAATTTTTGAAATTTTTGAAGTTTCTGGTAATTTTTGGAAATTTAACGGTCATATATAGTAATAGTAACCTTCGGTTACTTTATTATAAAAGATATCGAATTCATTTCTTTTTGGTTAAAAATTCAACTATTTGTTTAAAAATTGAACTACTTTTTTTTTTTAATTAATTTTTTTGGTCGAAGATTCATCATTCTAGTTCAAAATTCATCTCAATTTTTTGGAAGGTTCCGAGGTAAATTTTAAATGATTTTTTTAAAATAATAACTTGAAGTGAACATTCCAAAAGATTTTGAAAAATGTTAAAAGATTTGTTGAATTTTCAAAATGCAGAAGCTTTTTAAGAATTTTGAAGGGATTCAGGAGAATTGAATTTTTTTTAGATTCATAGACAAAAATAAAATGATTCTTATAAACCTAATTTTATGAGAATATTTAAAAACATTTAGAAACCTTTTAAAACATTATTTGAATTCTTAAACAAATATTCGAGGCAATTTTTTCTGGTTGAAAGATTTTTCAAAATTTGTAGGAAGAATTCGAATTGTTTTTAGAAATGCTTAGAATTTTTGAAAAAATTTCAAAAATAATTTGAAATTTGGAAAGAATGTAAAAATTGTCACAAAAAAATCGGGAAGATTTTAAGACAATTTCAGGAATGATTTTGGAAGCTGTTTAGATTACTTTAAGCGATTATGAATGTATGTTTTGTGAAATTCTTGTTCAGATTAAAAATAACAACAATTTAAATATTTTTATCACAAGAGCAATAATTGAAAAAAAACACTGCACATTTAAAAAACAGCTTTTTAAGAAAATGATTGTTACTTCAAAATTGAAAGATAATTTATAAAAATATACCGAACATACAAAAAAAACTTTTTGATCGAAATATTTGATTACTGTATTTTCAATAAATAATATTAATTAAAACACAGTTTTTCTAAATTATTTGAATTTGGGAATTTACTATTGTCGGGAACTTTTCAGTGTCGGATATTTTATAATTGGGCAATTTTCTGACGCGAATTTCATTCTTCGGGAATTTGCAAATTCGGAATTTTTATATTTTGGCAATTTTATAATTTTCGAAATTTTTTGTTTAAAATATTTTCCTCTTCGGGAATTTTACAGCCCGGAATTTTATTTTTCGGGACTTTTCAGTCGTCCCATGAAATCAGTAATTAATTAATTAAATTAATAAAACTCCCTAAAAAAGAAAATATTCGAAATATAATAAATTCTGCAAATAAAATTGCAGACACAGAAAAATTGTCGAATCATACAATTCCCGAATATGAAAAATTAATATTCCATTAACAAAAATGTTTACACGGAAACCGTTTGTTCCATATTCTCTAGATCCAAGATAATTCAATTTCGACGATAACACATTTTCGTGTAAAAACACCACATTTTTGACAACAAAATCATATTTTTGGAAAACGAAGGTGACATTATTTCTTATGGCCTACTTTTATTTATTCCTTATTTCTTACCACTTTAAATTATTCGCTAAATGTAATTATTATAATAATATTTATTATAACTTTCTGCATAATTTAGAATTTTTCGAAAATGTGCAAAAAGCCTATTTTCCTTTCAACCAAAAAAGATAAATTTTCAACCAAAAATGAAATAGTTAAATTCTCAGTTAAGAACGAATATTCAACTAAAATGATGAATCTTCAACTGAAAAAATTAATTTTTACTAAACATTACAATTTTCAACCAAAAAAATGAACAATTTTTTATTGAAAAAAAAACAAATTTTTTAGCAAAGTATATTAGTTTTTTACCAAACAGTTTAATTTTCAACTAAAAAATTAATTTTTAACTAAATTGAGGAATCTTCAGTTGAATTTTTAACTGTTCAAATTCATCTTTCTAGAAAAAATGCATTTCTTTAATTACAATTTTTACTAATTTCAACCAATTTTTTTAAAATTAATTCTTTTGCTTGAAATATTACCTTTTTTATTGCAAATTCAACTAATATTCGTCTGAAAATATAATAGTAGACTTTTCAACCAAAAAAGTAGAATTTTCAATCAAAAATGGAATAGTTACTGTTTCAGTTCAAAAATTGAATTTTTGACCAAATAGTTGAATTTGTAACCAAAAGTATGAATTTTCTCCAACAAAAACGGAATGGTTACATTTTCAGTTCAAAGAGTCAATCTTGCAAAAAAAACCATAAATTTCCAGAAAAATTGGAATAGTTACATTTTTAATTAAAAGAATGAATGGTCCACCAAAAAAGCATAATTTTTAGCAACAATGAAATATTTGAATTTCTAGCTATCAAAATTAATTTTCAACAAAAAAAAACAAACAAACAATTTTCAACAAAAAAGTTTAACTTTTAACAAAGGAAATTTGTGTTCAACTGAAATGACAAATCTTTTGAAAAAAGAATCTTTAACCAAATAGTTGAATTTTCACCCAAAAATATGAATTTTCAAGTGAGAAAATTAATTTTCTGACAAAAAGTAGAATTTTCACAAACATGTTATATTTATTTCTGTACCTCGGGCTGGGACTGCTTATTCAGATATTGGATAATAATGTACAAATTTTAGTTTTCATGATTACTTATTCCTTATTTTTCACTAATTTTCATTCTCAGCTACCTTGAAAAAAGTATCAATTCTATAAATTTATATTATTTCAATTCATAACATGCACTATAAAAAACAATTTCGTTAATTAGGTGCATCTTGTGTCGTTTTTCCAAAAACTAAATTTGTCTATTTTCTATGTTAATTCTTAGGATTCAAACAAAAAATACGCATCCTATCAAAAAATAATGAATAACAAACTTGTAGATCGTTTTTGGGTGAACGTCTACAATTTCACAATATAACCTTCCTATTGTTTCAAAAGTGTTGATAATACTACACGATTGTGTTATTTTATTAAACATTTCTATTTTTTACGTTTTCCATTTTCATAAGCTTCTTTAATTTTTATATACAGTCCTAAGTAAATTTATTTATTCGTATCAAACAATTAGTTTCTTTCCAAAATAGAATTAGCAAATATCTCAACTAATCGAATTATTAATTTTCTACTAATCCGTCGTGGCTCAATTTCATACTTATTCAAGCTGGTATGAAATTTAAATTTTCTATGAAAGATAAGGAAAATATACAACCAAAAAAATTTTGAAAAACGAAAGCAGAACTCTGTTTAATAGTAGCGCTTGAGGACACTAAATATGCATAAGTAATTAATATATCGAACTATATTGATCCATATTGATCCATTATATTTTTAAGATAGTGAAAAATTGTTATTTTTCTTAACTTCGTTGAAAAAGTCAAAAGGCAGTATTTTTAAAATGGAAACAGACTAGGTCTCGTTGTCAATGTCACGGTATGGCCTTCTTCTTGTTTCAATAGAGATAAAAATGTTACACCATCGCGTCGTTTCATCAAACTTTTCTATTTTTTCCGTTTTTCATGCTAATAACTTTTTTCAAATTATTACCTACAGTTCTAAATAATTTTATTTTTACCAAGCAATTAGTTTTCCACTATTAAATTACGAAATACCTTGACTACTCGAACTGGTAATTTTCTTCCAATCTTTAGTGGCTCACTTTTGAGTAATCGAATCTGAAAAACTTCACTAGTTATTAGCTAAATTTTACCAACAAGAGCAATTTCGTTCGCCAGCTATTTTTGATGAAAATTCAAAAAGTTGAAGCATTTTCAAAATTTTTGACAGCATTTTTTCTCAAAATTCAAAACTTCTAAGTACGGCTATTCGTAGTGCACCAAAAGACGAACAATTTATTCTAATGATTTTTTGGTAATAAGATATAAGCAAAGCACGATAACCTTGTAGGGCTTTCAAGAAGCAACGTTTTTCTTTTTTTGACTTTCTTTCATATCGTGCACGGTTTGGCTTAAAATTTTCGTTTTTTTTTCAAATTTTGAAAATGCAAAAAAATGAAAATGGATGATTTGTTCGAGTTTCCGAGTGCTACAAATAGTGGCATATAAATTTTCAAAATCTTGAAAAAAATAGTCTCAAAAATTCTTAAAATGCTCTATCTTTCTGAATTTTTATCAAAAATAGTTGGCTAGTCGTTTGTCCAAAAATTTATTTTTTAACATTCTCATCAGAGAAGGTATTATATTTGTGTCAAATTTGACCCCTTCTCCCCAAGTTTTTGTCAGATGTCCACGTTTTGAGAGCTTCTAAACCAAAAAACAGGTTTCCGCGAATGTGTCTGACTGATTTTTAGTCTGTTAGCACGATAACTTTCGGAAGAATTGAAAGATCGGTGTGGGCTTTTGCATACACTTCATGTGTCCTAAACTGAAGGTCAAGTTCGTTAGCCAGCTATTTTGGATGAAAATTCAAAAAATTATATTATTTTTAAAATTTGTTGAGATCACTGTTCTTAAGATTTAAAAATCCTATGAACGGTTCTTCGTAATATTCAAGAAGGCGAACAATTTATCGGTAGATTTTTTTCAATAAAACACAAATTACCAGAGTTATAGGTATAGGAAAGAAAAGCATTGCTTTTTGAAAGCCCTACACGATTATCACAAAAACATGAGAAACAAAACTCGTGCAGTCAAGAAAGATCTATAAATTAACTATTAATCTTTTTTTTTTTTTTTTTTTGGAAAATGAACAAATTATATTTATAAAAAAGCGATACAAGTTGCAGTAAAATGTGTAATAACAAAAAATTTTTTTTTCATAGGATGCGCAGTTTTTTTTAAATTATAAAAACAGGACAATGAAAATACATCTGTTTCAATACCAATGCATATTATGAATTGTAATAATATAAATGTATTTAAATGATACATTTTTTAGAGTAACTGAGAATAAAATTTAACTCAAAATATATATATGAATGAGCAATACCAACCCGAGGTACAGAAATAAATATAATATACATTTGATATACAAAGCATGATGTACATGATGAGAATGTGTTCGTTAAAGCTGCCGAGCTTTAAAAAAAGAGAATTCACAATCACGAAAATAAATTTGTCGATGCTTGACCTTTAATTTTAAAAGGCCTGTGCAAAATTGTGGGGAAAATAAAAAGACCGAGCGCGCAGCGAAAGGTAAATACATTATCCAGAACGAGATAAATATATTATAGAGCGCAAAGCGCGAAAACCTACAGCCGCACATTTTTTATTTTACGTTTTTCGAAAAAATTATTTTATTTTTATTTTTAATATAATTTTTCACGATTAACACAAAACTACGCATCCTAGCAAAAAATGATTAATACAAAATTTGTAGCTAATAAAAGTAGGTGTTTCGGTTTTTAATCTTGTTCAAAACTATGAATTTTGCAGACGTTTCGTGAACATTACAGTTATTTTCTTCAGGGCTAACCTATAACTAAGGATTCAGGTTATATTGTTCTCATATATATTTTCTACGATACCTGTGATTGGCCAGAGCGCCCCACCGTGGGGACTGGTCGAACTTGATTGGCCAATCAAATCTTTTTTTATAAACCCAGGAGGACGGAAAGCCAAATCGGATTGGTATTATATCCATTGTCCCTATTTATATTATTAGGTTGTTTTAAGACTTTGATAGCTTCTCTATTTTTTCTTGCAAAAATATTGTATCTTTTTGCGATGACGGTTGTTTTGTCAAATAAAATGCTATCTCCTGTTTCGATATGATGCTCAGCTGGTGCTAATTGCGTGAAATGTTTTAGCCTGACATTACTCACATGTTCCTTTACACTTTGGCTCACTGCTCTCCCGATTTCTCTATTATAGACTTTGCCACAGGGGCAAGGGATTTTATGTACTCAGAGATCACTGAGAGGTGCCTTTTCATCTTAAGGGTTGTTCAAAAGTTGTCCTATTTTCGCAGGTGGTTTGAATATAGTTTGGATATTGTGTTTATTGACAATTCTTCCTATTTTTTCTGTGATACCTTAATCTGTGATACATTTATCAATTAGTTTGTTTGTGTAATCGTTCTGTATTAGGATTTGTTTAACGTTTTGTAATACCTTTTCTAAGTTAACTTTATCTGTTATGGAGACAACTCTGTATTCAAGGGAGTTGATGACCGATTGCTTTTGAGATGGGTGGTGGTGGGAGGAGGCATGTAGGTATCTGTTTGTATGGGTTAGTTCTCTGTAATCTTCATGTCCTAATGTGTTATCAGACCTTTTCTCAACTAGTACGTCCAGGAAAGGCAATTTTCCGTTTTGTTCAATTTCCATGGTGAACTGGATATTAGGGTGTATTTTATTGATGAAATTGAAAAACTTGTGTAGTTCATCTATTCCATGTCACCAGATGGCAAAAGTGTCGTCAACGTAACGGCACCAAAGTTCCGGTTTAAGCTTGGATTTGTTGAAGATTTTAGTTTCTCGATTTTCCATGAAAATGTTGGCTATTACAGGTGAGATTGGAGATCCCATTGTTGCTCCTGAGGTTTGTTCGTAGAATTGGTTATTGCAAGAGAAGTAGCTATTAGTGAGACAGTGTTCTATTAAAGGTGTGAGATTGGAGGGGAAGTTCGCAAAGGATTTAATAATATCGATTGTATCAGAGATTGGTACTTTTGTAAAGAGAGATACTACGTCGAAACTCACTAGGATGTCTTGAGGTTGAATGTGAATCTGTTGTATCTTTCTAATGAAGTCAAAAGAGTTTTGGACGTGTGTGGTAGAGTTTCCTGTGAAAGGATTCAGTTTTTTGGCGAGAAAGTGTGCTAGGTTGTAAGTTGGTGAGTTTATTGCGCTGACGATCGGTCTGAGTGGAATGTTGTTTTTGTGGATCTTTGGGGGTCCATAAAGTTTTGGAGAGATGACATTAGTAGGTATTAATTTTGATATTGTTTTGCTGTCAAGTTCAATGTATTTTAGAAGGGTTTTTATTTTTCTGAGTGTTGTTTTTGTGCGGTCTTTTTTAAGTTTTTCATATGTGTCATCAGTTAGAAGGTCCATGATTTTGTTATTATAGTCTTCTTTATTCATTATTACTGTTGTGTTGCCTTTTTCTGCGGGTAATATTATGTTTTCATTCCGACTGAGTTCTTTAATTGCTGTTTTTTCTTGTTTTGCTAAGTTTGAGGTGGGATGTTAGGCTTGGCGTAAGATGTTGGCCGTCCTACGCCGTATGTCATTCGCTGTTTCGGGTGGAAGGGTATATATTGTGAATTCGAAATTACTGTTTATTTCTGCTTTCGGGAATTTGGAGGGACCTACTGCAAAATTATGTCCTTTAGAGAAAGCTGAAGTAATTTCATTGCTGAGAGGATGGTTAGAGAGTTTTTTTTACTGTGTTAGTGGTGTGTGCCTTACTGGAAGTAATTTGTCAAATTTTATTTTGTGTTTTTGAGTGAAAATATCTTTGATTTGGTATGTTGTATTCTTTTTTTCGAAAGAAGAAAACTTCTTTTACGTAGAATCGATTTGGATCTAGATGTTCCCAAATGGTTATTCAATTGTAAGAATTTTGGGACGATGTTGTTGTCCCTGCATCTTTTCAAGAAACCTGAAGATGTGAGTATCCTAGATTGAGAAGACCTGAGCTTACTAAAAATGTTTATCCTTTTTAAGAAATTAGTGTGTCTGTGTGTGGTACTGTATTTGAAATCAGTGATGCTAATTGAGTCGCCTTTATCTGCGCATGTTTGAATATCTGAATACATTCTGATTTATTGAAAAAACCATTCAATTTTGATTATTTACAGCGTTTCTGGCCGTACGGATGTTTAAAAGCACCAAAACGGTGAGTTATATATGATCATTCCAATATCGTGGCAGACCCATATTTGAGACATCGTAGTGTCAAAACTAACAATAATTTAAAACTTTTTCCTCGTCAAATTGCTTCATTTATCGTTCAGTTGAACATTCTAATAGTTTGTTGCCGAAAAAAATAATTTTTATTGCAGCCAAAACAGAGGTGACATCCCTATTCTGCAATTGCACCTCAAATTCTAATATATAGTTAAAAATGTTATCATTTTGTCTCAATTTGTATGTATTTTTAAATTTTTTTCTTGATATAAGGTTGTTTTAAAACACATTTTTCTCGAACGGCTTCGAATTTGTAATGAACTGCAATATCCGTTCCAAGCAAAGTCATACTAAATTTGTTTTCCTCTTTTTGAATGAGGCTGACTCCTTTGAGGTTAGGCTGCTATATTTTAGATCAATTTTCAATAAGAAAATATTATTTTCTGCAAATAATGGGATAGTTCAGTTTTCTGTTCAAAACATTGATATTCAAATAAAAAAGGGAATTTTCGAAAAAATAGTTGAACTTTTATCCAAAATGGATGAATTTGATATCAAATAGTTGAATTTTTAACAAAAAATAAATAAATTTTCAACAAAAAAGATTAGTTTCCTGCCATAAAGATAATTTTTCAAATAAATAATTGAATTTTCAACCTAAAAAGATCCATTTTTAATTAAAAATATAAATTTTTAACAAAATAGCTAAATCCTCAATAATAAGGTGAATTTTTAACCAAGAAGTTTCATTTTATAACAAAAAACACGAATTTTCAACAAAGTACGTGAATTTTCAAACAAATAGTTCAATTTTCAACTAAAAAAGATGAAGTTTCAATTAAAAAAATATTCATTTTAAACAAAAAATGAGATGGTTCAGTTTTCATTAAAAAAAAAATTAATATTCAACCAAAAAAATGAAAATTTCCACAAAGTTGTTGAAATTTTGAACCGAAACAGATGAATTTGATACCAAATAGTTGAACTTTCAACCAAAAAGATTAATTTTCTAACAGAAAAGACGATGTTTCAAAGAAATACGTGAATTTGAAAACAATTTGTTGAAGTTTCAACAAAAAAAGATCGACTTTGATTAAAAATATCAATTTGCTATCGAAAATGGTATAATCGAATTTTCTCTTAAGGAAATTAATTTTGAACAGAAAAAAAGGAATTGGCAACAAAATAGTTGAATCCTCAAAGAAAAAGATAAATTTTTAACAAAGAAGATTATTTTTCTACCAAGAGTAAAGAATTTTCAACGAAATCCATAAAATTTCAAAGAAATAGTTGAATTTTTAACTAAAAAAGATTAATTTTCAAACAAGGATCAGTTTTAAAAAAATTATTTCGAAGAAGATCGAATTCATGGAAAATCAGGCAGGTTCTGCAGTTGAAGTCACAGAATCTCTAAGCAACGGAATTATGCTGTTTTTAGAGTAAATTAAACAACTTTTTATTTTTATTTTTTTTCGTCTCTTGTGTCGTTTTTCCAAAAGTTTCATTTTTTATTTTTTAATGCGGTTTTTTTACGAATAAAACAAAAACGATGCATACTATCAAAAAATAATTTGTAACAATTTTGTAGCTTTTTTTAAAATTGAACAACTTTTATGTTATTATTTTTTTCGTAGCTTATTTCGCTTGTCCAAAAATTTAATTTT
Source organism: Andricus curvator (assembly GCA_932195095.1). Classification (NCBI taxonomy): domain Eukaryota; kingdom Metazoa; phylum Arthropoda; class Insecta; order Hymenoptera; family Cynipidae; genus Andricus; species Andricus curvator. The sequence goes on from CAKNYM010033293.1 coordinate 10,294, forward strand.
TGTATTTTTAGTGCTACTTTTAATGAATTTAAACAAAAACTACGCGTCCTATTAAAAAGTGATTAGCGATAAATTCATAGATCTTTTTCGAATAAAAAATTTTTGTCTATTTTTTTCATAAATTGTATAGTTTGACTGCAAAATTGAATTTTTGATTTTTCATTAATTTTTTGTGTGATCAAAATTTGAATGTTCGATTATTGAAGAAAATTCAAAAATTTGTTATGACAATCTGGTAGGGTGTTCAAAAAGCAACGTTTTTCTCATCTTGACTTTTTTTCAAGTCGTGCGTCGTCAGGGAATTCTAGAATTGCAAGAAATTCACGTAATTCAAGGAATTCAGAGAACTCACGCGCTTAAAGAAATTCACGGATTTTACGCGATTCAAGGAGTTCATGGAATTAACGTAATTCAAGGAATTCACGCAATTCACGAAATCCACGGAATTCAAAGAATTCACGCAATTTACAGAATTCACGAAGTTCAAGGAATTCCTTGAATTACGCGAATTCCGTGAATTCCTTAAATTACGTGAATTCCCTGAATTCAGTGAATTTGTTGAATTCCTTGAATTCCTTGAATTCTTTGAATTCCTTGCATTCCTTAATTTCAGTTAATTCCTTGAATTTCGTGAATCATGTGAATTCCTTGTATTAATGGAATTCCGTGAATTTCGTGAATTTCCTGAACACCACAAATGTCTTCGATTTTTTGAATTATGTGAATTCCTTGAGTTCCGTGAATTCATTAAATTACGTGAATTTTCTGAATTCAGTGAATTCTTTCAATTTCGTGAACACCATAAATGTCTTCAATTTCTTGAAGTTCATGTATTCTGTGAATTCCTTGAATTCTTTGAATACCGAAAATTCCGTGAAATACGTAATTTCTTTGAATTCTGTAAATTCTGTGAATTCGGCAAATTCCTTCAATTCCGTAAATTCCTTCAATTTCGTAATTTCCTCGAATTTGAAAATTCCTGGAATGCCTTGAGCTCATTGAATTCCATGAAATCCTTGAATCCCGTGAAATTCCCGTCAATACCCGAACTCTTCGGCTTTTGAAACTACTTGGTCCGGCTCGACTCGAAGTGTTCAAAGCTCGACTCGGCCCGGTCGAATATTAAAAAGTCCACGTGCACAGTTTTACCCTTCCCCTAAAAAAAGACACATTCGTAAAAACCTGTTTTTCCAGTTCAGAGGATCTCAAAACGTCAACATTTCACAAAAATGGGGAGGGGGGCAAAATTATCCACCGAGAAAATAGCTACAAATCTGTTATTTATAATTTTTTATAGGATGTGCAGTTTTTGTTTTAATCGTGAAAAATGACATTACGAAATAAGCAAAAAATTAAATTTTTACATTCTCATCCTAATGAGAAGGTAATGGTTTTATGTAAAATTTGAAAATTTAAGGAGGAGTTCGTTAGCCAGCTATTTTGGATAGAAATTGAAAAAGCTGCTTGGAAGGTCAAACAATTTATCCTCACGACTTTTTTCGATAAAAAAAAGATTATCAGAGTTATAGCATTTTTAAAATTCGAGAAACAAAGGAGTATGGAAGTTTTAAGCCAAAAGAAGCACGATATGAAAAAAAGTGAAGAGAAGAAAAACTATTATTTTTGAAAGCCTTACAAAATCAATTTAACAACTTTTTGAATTTTTGAAAAAGATCGAAAATTCAAATTTTGATGCACAAAAAATATATTAAATATTAGCGTCAAAAAGTGGCAAAACCCATTTTTTCACTTATGGGGTTTTTTTGGGACCCTATAATGTAGACTTATGAAGGTGATATTCAAAAAGTAATATTTAATTCGTATGCTATAGCTAATTGTGAAAAGAGTGAATTTTTAACAAAATAGTTATATTTTCAACCAAGAAGGTGCATTTTTAAAAGGTTGAATTTTCAACAGAATAATCATATTTAGAACCAAAAATTGGAATTTATAACCGAACAAGATAAATTATGAAACAAAAATATAAGATAAATTTTCTACGAAAAAAAAACGGATTTTCAGTCGTTTCAACTCAACAAAATCGAAAAATATTAGGAAGATAATTTGAAATCGAGAAGATGAATTTTCAATGGAACAATTAAATTTCAACTGAAAGATCAGTTTTCAAACAAAAAAGACAAATTTTCAACAAAATAGTTAGATCCTCAACCAAAAAGATGAATTTTCAATAATTAAGATTGCTTTTTTATCCTAAGAGACAAATGTTTACTAAAATATGTACATGAATTTCCTATGAAATAGTTGAATTTTCAACTTATAAGAATAAATCTTCAAAGAAAAGTGGAATGGTAAAATGTTTAGACAAAAAACTTAACTTTTCACCCCCAAAAAATGTACAGAAACAATATTTCATACGTATTACATATTTTTTGTTTTTTAAATTACTAAATTCTGTTTTGATGTCGGTCGTTTACGATTGAAACGACTCGTATCTCGTCTACTCTTGACTTTTCCGAGGATGGTAAATAAATATTCTCTATTTCACAACAAGAGAAACACGTTTGACAAAACAGTTTATTTCTTCCGATTCATTTCGCCACCTAAATGTAGATAATCTTTTTTGTCAATAATGTGACAATGACTAGTATATAAGCAATTACGACACGTATGTGAAATGTTGGCAGTTGCGGAACTAGAAATTGTTTCGAAAGCAGTACTGTCACTTTAGAAAAATGTAGACGTTAATGTTAACTCCGATTTTCATATTTGTGATATCGCTTGACTCTGCTCGTAAGTATACTTGCAAACAGAGTCAAGCGATATCACAAATGAATATTATATACTACCAAATTATTCATACAGTAAACTATCTTACATCCAGATATCGACTATATTCAAAAATTCGCATTAATCTTTCAAACAGGTGAAACATTTGTTTTTGTCATTGTCCATTTTTCATCAATTTTTTGCCAAAATACGTTTAAAAAGCTTCAATTCAATCTTTAGGTGTACCGACGAATTGAATTTCACTGACATTTTTTCTCACATATTTTATCATTTTTGTAACACATGTTCGATAAAATTCCAGTGCGAAGCTGTTATAATTAATTATTTTACAAATCTTCATAACAATGTGAGCTCAATTTTTTGCCGAAATACGTTTGAAAGATTTTAATTCAATCTATACGTCTAGGAAGAAACTTACATTTTTTTGTTCGTGAGGAATTTAATAAATAAATAAATCAAATTTAAATGATGTGATTTTTTTTACGAATATTCCCGGAACCTTTCTTGTGAATCGTCTTAGATACGCAGACATTTATCTTCTTCCGGGAACCTTCCTGAAACATTTTTCGGGATTCTCCGAACCTTCCATTGAAATATTCCAGGAATGTTCAGGGAATCTTTTGTGCTAACCGGGACATGTTTGAAAAAATTTCAGTTCAAACTGTAATTTTTTACAAATTCTTATTATATTAGAAGCTGAAATGTTCCTGAGAGTGGGGGACACCTGAACGCACCAACCCAAGCGACCAAGATAGTGATAGTTATTATCCCAGATAACCCTGAATTTTTGTAAGTAGTTTTTTTTTATTTTAGTGTATATTCCTTGTGTAAGGGGTTATCTAAAAACGAATTTGGCAAAAATAATTTTTTTTTTATATCGATGACGTCATAAATGGCCATCCTTCCAGAAGGACGTCAGTAGAATAGGCAAGCAAAATCTCTTATAATCATAAGGTTCATTACCAGTTTGAAAAGCTAAAAATAAACTGTATGTTTTTAAACATATTTTGACTCAAAATAAACACATTTTTATTTGGTGTGAAATGAAAGGAAACACGAAGTGTGTAGGGGTATGTTACATTTTAAACATATGTTGGTAGCCTTTTTCTTGCCTAATCTGCAATGAAGCTGTTCCTTTTTCCCTGTTCGTTCATCTACCTCCGCGTCTCCAACGTAGTGTTCAATTTTATCGAACCTGAAAGAGAATAACAACCACATAAGTATATGCATGATTGAAATGAAGTAAAATTAGTAATTAGAAGTTGAATGTCAAGGGTTTAATTTTATTTTCACTCACCGACTGTCAATTTTAGAAGTTTTTGATGGACGTCCTTTTGCTGTAAGAACCTTCTTGTTCATTTCCAATATTGCGGTAGCAATTCTCCTGCGAAATGCTAAGTCATCAAGTGTCCCTCCATCATTTTTGTGCAACTGCCATGCATTATGTTTGGCAACGTCTATCATATGTGCAATAATAGGGAAGTACCATTTTTTCCCTCTGATTGATACTCTGTAGAGTGATATGTTTTGATCAGCGCGATCGATGCCTCCCATCCTTTTATTATAGTTGAATACAACGTCTGGTTGTTCAATATAAATTTTTTTCTTTTTCTGCTGTGAATATCTGGACACATTGTGAAGGGGATCAACGCTCTCAAAGTTTGTACCGAACGTCACAACATTATTCTCATTTCAAGAGAAGATCATTATATTGTTTTTTGAATCACTGCAAAACACGTATTTTCCTCTGTCTGCCTTCTTCAAACTATCAGTGTTGCGAAGAGGACAAGCTTTATCAACTCGATTTGCCCGAATGGTACCGGTACCTCCAATTTTCCGCTCCTCGCGTAGCGTTGTAAGTAAATCGCAGGTTGTGAAGAAGTTGTCGAAGTAAATGCTGTACGGGAAATCACACTCCAGTGTATCTGCATATGTCATGACTACACCATACCCTAATCCATTTGATTTGTACCTCTCAGGCAACGTGCCAGCTCCTTGGTATGGTTCCAGCCAAGATAAATATCCTGACGATGGTCCACCACACCAAAACTTGTAACCGTATCTAATCGGCTTTCCCCTTATAAATTGTTCAGCTCCACGGTGTCCAAAATATAGGACCATACTCTCGTCTACAGAATGGTATTGAGTGTGGGGCGTGAAAGCGCGACATCTATCATTTATCAAATTCAAGAGGGGCCTAACCTTAGAAAAACGGTCATTGCTATCCAAGTTGTCATTTTGGCACACGTGTATGTTACTGATTACATGCTGGAATCTATCTCTTGAAATAGCATTGACAATCAGATGGTTGTGGGTATCTTCAGATTGTTCCCAATACATGTACTTATGAGGAACTGTGTTGTAACCACGCACTAGCAAGACACCAACAAAGCATTTTATTCCGTCTACAGAGATGTCACCTAATCTATTTTTTGCTGTGCATACTTATTCGTACGGGTAACGATCAAATTGAAAACTGCATGATCAAAAAACAATTCGAAATACTCAATTGGCAACAGATTTTGTTTAGGACCATCCATTGGTGGCCATTCTCTCAATTCAGCCGGAAGAGATTGATTTTTAGCCCACTTGTATGATTTGTTGGGCTATTTCTTGCTCCGGACTTGTTTGCTCCTCTTTCTCTTGTTAGGAGTATTTTCTTTAGAGATGATGGTTGAGGATCATAAATTGTTTCATTGTCACTCTCATCATCATTCATGGCAGGAATATTATTTAAAATAGCAGGAGCAAGAAGTTGACTCCGGGGTAAATTATCATTGATGGGGCTCTGCTCATCGCCGAAATCTTCGTCAGTAAGGTCTTGAGTGGCATTAGTTGGGCGCAGAAGAGTTATATAAACTTCTCTTTGTCCTATGGCATCATCATTCCCCTCCAAAAAATCTAAAATCTGGTGTATGGGAACCTGCTTCCTGTAAAACAAACAAGAAGTAGAGTAGATATACAGCATGTTTTTTATCGCGGATACCACTGACGTCCTTCCAGGAGGACTATTATAAAAAAGAACACTGGTGATTATCAAAATAGCAAAATTTGAGTTAAATAATTCTGAACCTTTAGTTTAGAGTTAAAACAACAGGATAGCTATAATGAAGTTGAAAAAAAATTAATTGGTACTTACCCATCAACGATGAATTTGGTGTACTCGTCCATGATTAGCGCACTTGCACAAAACAAAACGCACTGTACACTCGTCGACCGGAGAATAAATTTATTCGATTCTGTATTTATACAGAATCGGCCTTAACGTTTCCTTTAGGATGTAAACAAAAGTTCTAGTATATACTAGATCGCACCGGCACTTTAGAACAGGAGCGTAAAATTAAAAGGTTGAACAAAGTCCCTTATCCTTCCAGAAGGACGTCAGCCCTATCTGGGTTGCATGACCGTGACTGACGCGACGTGGTATACCTAACACATAGATGTTGAGACGGTGGCACGTGTCAGCCTCCTTCCCGGCTAAACACTCATGCCACTACTTAGCCTTCCGACAATTCTGATACTTTTGATTCTCAACGCGACTGAGAAATGTTAATCAATCTTAGTAAAAACTCAAACCTGAAAAAAAAACAAAATAGAAAGTAGTGTTGAGCTTTTCTTGGGCTCTCAAATGGTTGAATTTTTTTTTTTTGCAAAAACCACCCCTACATCTAATTCTAAAAAATCAAACACCTACCCATAAATTCGAATTTGAATTTCAACGAGCCCGAAAATCCGAGACTCTATAAACTCTATAAAATTCTTAGTAAAGATAGTTTTTCGGTAAACTCGTACTGACGGTGTACCGAGGGGTTCGTTTCTCACCTTAAGAGTTAGAGCTCAAAATCCAAGTTGGTATTTTTGAGGTGCTCCAAAATCAGAGACTCTATTTACACTGCAAAATTCTAAAAAACATTTTTTATCAAAGTCTTATCTGCTTGGTATTGAGGGATTGTTTTTTAACGTTAAGGTTGGAGCCCAAAAATCGGAGTTCGTATTTTGAAAGAGCCCAAAAATCAGAGACTGTTGATACTGTAAAATTCTCAGAAAGATTATCTTTTGATAGTCATATTTCTAGCCTCTTTAAGTTATGGAAGCAGAGCCTTCATTTCAGTTTGGACTTTTTCTAGTATAGTCATCCACAATGCTGATCCAAATGTCTGTTACTGAATTCGGGATTGCGATCAAATTTTTGTAAATTTGCAAATTTTACGTAAAGCTACGAATTTTGGGAGCAAATTGCGAAAATACTTCGTGAAATTACGAAAATACTCGGTATGACTCGGATCCCTTCGGTAACGTTCGGAAAGACGCTGCCGTGCCGTTTTCGCCTATAGGACTGTTCAAGTATTACGTAAGCATAATTTTCCCTATTCTTGACCGCCCCCCCCCCCCATTGTAAGCATATTTTTGCATTACGAATATACTGAGACTGGGGCTAAATGTTAAATTTTCGAAAAATATTTTTTTTTTTGAGGGACTAAATCCCCAAACACATCTATCTTGTATAGGAAAATCGGTTCTCAACAACTTTTTATAATACAGTCCGTGATGTTTCTACGAAATATGCATGTTTTGTCCTTTTTCCCAAACTTCAATTTTTTTTAAGTTTAACCCCACGGTGTGGTTAAATGTTAAATAAGTAGGGCTAAATGTTGAAACGTGTTTCTAGCCTACTAAAACTATTTTTCGAGCCGCGTTAAGAAGTAGATAAGTTAAAAGATATAGAAACGATAAATTTAGTAAAGAAAAACGCCCGTGTTTATTCATCAATTTGCCTTATTTATTCGTGGCATGAACCGCCTGCGCAAGTTTATCAGCATCGATTCGCGAGCTTTTGCGCTCATAGTCACGGACCACTTTTCTGAAAAAGAAGAAAATTATGTTTAAATGATGATAGCGACGTTTTCTATTTTTTTGTTTGTTAATTTACCAAAATCACGACATGTCAGTTGACAATTTTAATATTTTATGGATCACAATTTACAAATTAACACAAGTACGAATTCAAATTAATCGCAGAGATTACAAATCGTTACTTTTAATTTCATTCGATCGCAGCGAATAAACGCGAAATCGATTGATCGCGAGCTCTGACAACATTAACACAATAATAAATCATAATCAGTAATGAAAAAAATCTCACAATTAAAGTTAAATACATTCCTATGCACAAATATTCGAAATGGGTAATGAAGACAGTTTGTTGAACACGCAAACGGACCGAAACACACCAAAAAAGTCGGAAAAAAGAAAAAAAGACATTTAACATTCAACCCCACCATTTTTTTTAACATTTAGCCCCACCGTATGTCTTTGGCTTCGACAAAAACCGCACAAAAAATGACTACTAATATACAGAAAACAGTTTCAAAATCGTATTCAGCGTACCCAAATTAGCTAAGATATTTATTTTGAAAAGAATATGTCTAAAAAAGTCCTCAAAAGTTGAAAACTTTCGACAGCGTAAAAATTTACGACGCTGTGGTCAAAACACACTCCAGGTCATGTACACGTCAACGTTCAGCTGAATATCACATAACCATGGGCGTTCGATTCTGGTACCGAGAGGCTTCTATAGTCAAAATTTCAGCTCAGCAACTGTTACCGTTCGGAAGATAATGCAGATTAGAGATTTTGAAAATTTAACATTTAGCCCCAGTCTCCCCTATAATTGAATATTTTTTCCCGAAAAATATTTCTTCGTGTCCATAATACCATAATAAGAATCCTTCGCATGTTGTGACAGGTGGGAGGTTATGTTTCATCTATAATTTCGTTCCTTGGTTCCTTTCGCGTTACTTACCTGTGATACTAAAGGCCTTTTCATACATCGCTTGCAAATTTAATACATATACAATGTATATATATTAAAATTAAAATTATATCTGCCTCGCATCAAGTGGTTGTTTTTTAACGTTAAGGGTAGGAGCCCGAAAATCGGAGACTTTATTTCAAATCCTTAACGTTAAAAAACAACCCCTTGATACCACGCAGATGTGGCTTTGTCAAAAAATAATCTTTTTTAGAATTTTGCTGTGCAAATTTAGTCTAATTTTTGGGGTTTTTAAAAATACCAAATTCCATTTTTGTGTTCCAACCCTTAACGTCAAAAAACAACCCCTTTATACCGCCGCAGATATGACTTGGTCAAAAAGTAATATTTTTTATAATTTTACAGTATCAACAGAATCTCTGATTTTTGAGCTCCTCAAATATCCCATCACCGATTTTTGGGATCCAACCCTGAACATTGAAAAACAACCCCTTGATACCAAGCAGATATAACTTTATAAGAAAAATCAATTTTCAGAATTTTACAGTGCAAATAGTGTCTCTGAGTTTTGGGCTCCTTGAAAACTCAAATTCGAATTTATAGATACGTGTTTGATTTTTTAGATGTATGGGTGGTTTTAGCAAAAAAAAATTTCAAGCATTTGAGACCCCAAGAAAAGCCCATCACTACTTTCTATTTTGTTTATTCCAGGTTTGAGTGTTTACTAAGGGGGTGGTTTTTCTGTACATGGTGGTGGTTTCAGATTTTTTTTTGGTGCATTGGAGAGCCCAAAAAGCCCAAAATTCTAGTGTATTTTGTTTTTTCCGAGTGCATGAAATTCTGATACAAAGATATTTGGGGATGTATTTTGATGCGTTGTTTATGAATATAATAATATTGTGTCGTTTTCATTTAAGATCCCACTCCCTTAAGATGATCGAGTGAAATCTCACTGATTTCCAGTGAAATCTCACTGGTTGAAACAGCGAGAAGTGTGTCACTGACAATCAGTGAGACTTCACTCGTGTACTCAGTGAAAGTCCGGCACTGGTTTAATCAGTGAGGTTGACTGGTTTCTCAGTACCAGTAGTCATCTGGTCGTACGCCTTGTCGTCTGTCAGCTGGTTAGGTATGACACTTATCAATCATCACTATTGTATTAACCATTGCAAAATTATCTTTTATAAAAACTGCACTCAACTCTCACAACAATAAATGAAGGCCGGGTTGCAATATAATGAGATATCATATGTTGCTCCTAATTGTGGGAAGGCCCGTCGTTATGTCAACGTGTCGCGTCGCTCAAACTCGAACCCAAGTGGCCAGGGGCCTTCCCACTTTCATGCGAAAGATATTATATTTCCTACTTATTGCAGTAAGGTGCCAAACAATTATAATACAAACACTAGTAGACAATAAGGTTCGTTTTCACTCGCGAAATGCCAAGACCTGACCGGCGACGCGCGCGTACCAGCCGTCCAAACTAAAAAGTTATTTAGGTGCTCTCTGAGTTGAACGAAGATATTCAAGAAAAACCATTTGCGCTAAGAACTTTAGTATAAGAACACATTTTCAATAATGCAAGTACCCCTTTTTTGGTAAAACCCATGTGCTCTTTCTGATTTAGCAATAAAGAAATTTATTGTTTAAACAATTCCTATTAGGAAATGTACTTGCGGATTTTTCGGGAATCAAATCGCAGCTGAGAAATACGCAAAGTCGCTTGCGGCGTGTTTCGCTGTAAATTGATCGAGCGTCGGCCCTCGATACAACAAGAAGAATCCGCAAACGCCATGCGAGGTATGGTGGGGGATAGGACTTCTGCAGAGCCGCACTGAATTCTATAACTAATTTTTAGCATAGAAAAATTGACTGCATATACACAGTTCTTGTTGTAAAAAATATTCTTCTGTTAATTAACAGCTAGCTCAATACTTGCTGGTAAAATGAAGAAAAAATATTATAGTAAAGTACTATGAATATTATAATAATATCGTCACTAACGTGAATTTTTTCAAGGACTTGTACGATTCTATATCCGAAGTAATATGTGCCTAAAAATTGAAATATAAACGGAGATTATTATAAAAGTATATAGTATATTGAACCTTCTCCTTCTATAAGTATCTATTATACTGTTTGAATAGTTGGTTAAAGATGTAGAATAATTTGATTATAATTTTGTGAATTTTTTAGTAAAAACCGAACGTAAAAAAAATGAGTTTTACATTTTTGGCGCCCGAACAGAGGGATGTGTTTTCCTTTTCTTTTTAAAATTGAAACAATTATTTAATGAGTGACAATAATTTAACTCCTGTTAAGAGAAGAGCTAGGGGAGGTTCATTGCGTTCCCAGGTTTGACTCCTGAGCTCTTGAGAAATGAGTTGAGATGAATGCATGAAGTCTCTGAAAATCAACAACGTGAAATAGAAAGGTTAAAAAAATGTTGTTAGTGCCTCAGGGGGATGTCGGAGATCGCGTTTGTAAGGCGTTCATGTGGAAGTCAATCAAATGTCCTTGAGGGTGCGCTTGGAATTCGCGCTAAAATATGGTACAGAACGTGTCGAAATGATTTTGTAGACTATAACGCTTTTAAGATAGCTTTTTTGAAAGAATTCTACTCGATACCAATACGCGTAAAAATAAAAGCCGCGTGTCTTGCAAGGCGATTCGACCCAAGTAATGGTAACCTCCAGGCCTATTTTCTCGAACAGGTAAAAGATGTGCTAAGTTTAGAAGCCGCTTTGGATGCTTATCAGAAGCACTGCAGCATAATATAACAAATGCCAATCCGCGTACGTGAAGCATTAGTAGCGATAGACTTCTCAGACATGAAAAAATTAACTCAGGCTTTAGGTCAACTTGACGCGACACGCAATGACAAAACAAATCAACAGAAGAAGTATAATAATAATAACAGTCAGAATGGCCAAAATAATTATGATAATAAACCTTATCAGAACCGAATTGGCGATCAAATTGGTAATAATAATACTCAGGGTGGTTATAACAATGCTAAACAAAAAGTTCGAAATTCTCAGATACAAGCAGCAAATTGTCATATTTGCGCCTGTGGATTTGGAAATTTCGAGCCTAATCGAATAAATATTGTTCAATTAAATTCACATCATAATTCAGGTCAAAATTATCCGGCATATTCTAACGATTATTTATAGGAATTCCGATTCCCAACTTTGACGGTTCCCCCTCCATCCCATGATTCTAGAAATGATCAGGCTCACCGATTTCAAGGGATCAATAATTTAAACTAATTATTGGCGCGATGTTTGCAGGTCGGACAACGCGCCAAAATCCATATGATCTCTTTCATGACTTGTCCAATAACCTAACATGTGATCCTAGTAATAACACTTTAAATATTGATAAGGAAATCCCTGAATGTCCGAGATTAATAATTTCATTATTCAACGTGCAGTGCCTTCTTTAATCGATACTGGTTGTCAAATTACTTGCATTCTAGAACAGTTTTATCAATATTTGGCGTTGCATGGTAAATTGGAACAGTTGCCAGTTTCTAATGTAGTTTTACGTACGGCAATAGGCAGAAGCCCAACTACAATTAAACGTCAAATTTTGATAAAATTAGAAATTGATAAAAGGTCGTAATCAACATCTTTTCTTGTCGTACCTCAGTTGAAGAATCCGGTTATCATAGGAAATAATTGTTTCTTAGGTAATGGGGTTGCAATAGATTTTTTGAATTGCTCTATATTGATCGGGGGGTGCGCGCTCCAAACTCATTGGTAACATTTGATCGGGCCCCGTCTGAAGGGGTTGTGACTTCTATGGAGGATGATATAATCAGTCGTGAACAGTTGTGAAGGATTATAATCTTTCGTCTCGCGGTATTAACAATTCTGTCGCACGAAATGCTTTTATCGCCAATGATGATTCACGTGTAAATGTACACAGCATTGACAATAACAATGAAAGCGAAGTCGATTATGAGTTTTGCTTGTCGATTTTATTCTCTGCTTTTAATTATGATGATGAAAATACACGTGTTTCGGAAGAGATAACGATAAATGGAAATAAGTGTATAGGTAATATCTCTGACACTACTACAATCTCAGAAACCATTGACACTTCTTCCAATTTTCATATAAATAAAATCTCACCTTTAGAACTGGTCTATGGCAAATTGATATTCGAAAGCGATTTTGATCTTGATATCAGAGAAGAAATGAATTTTATTTCTGAAATAAATTTACCAAATTTGAACAAAGATCTTTTGGAATCGGACGTCGGGAGTTTTTTTTTTATGGGATCCTGGAAATGGCAAATTAAATGCTGCGGAGTGGACAGCCTTTGTTGATTGTATGACCAATTTTGAGAAACTATTTTCTTCTAAAACGTGCAGTGCGGGTGTTTACGAATATAAAACAATCAATCGCTCCGCCATTTTAATTTATGTTTTCAATCAAAGGTCATTTTAATAAATCGCATCATGATGTATATATATTGAAATTTAATAAACTTATTTAAATGCTGATAATTATTATAACTCAAGCCTCTTTTGCAATGACCCTTCTCATTATATACCTGGGAATCTTCCCTCGAGCCTCTGGAGCGAGACAACAAATCGATTCTTCTAAAAATCACTAATAAGACCCAATTTCTGGTAAGAATTTATTGCTTAGATTTAAATTCGAGATTTATTTCTTAGATTTAAAATATCGTAATTTCCTTCCAGTGTCAACATCTGCTGTAACACCAGAATTAAAATAAATTCATAATTCAATTTCTAATTTTATAATATAAAAAAATAGAAATTTAATTTATATAAAAAATGTTCTATATAAAAATGTGATTTATAATTAAATTATAAGTTTTTAGTGGTTTGAATGTAATATTTTTAAATTCAAAATTTCGAAATTTCCTTCCAGTGTTTACCTCTGCTGAAGGACCAGAATGTTTCACCAAACAGGGCGCAGTTCAACAATGTGTTTAATCTACCTAAGGAGAAAATACTGCACCTGCAACAGCAAACGCGAACCCAATTTTCGACATGACGTTGTCAGACGTCAGAAGAGGTACACCTTGCGAACAATTTTGTAGGTATTGCGGTTAGTATCCGACGATTCCATTAAACCTAATTCCTCTTCCACGATCAACAGTTCCTGAACTTTCTTAAAAATTTTCTCCATAGCTCAGATAGAATCTACGATTAAAATTGTTCTAGTCATGACGCGAAAGTATGTACAGCGAAAAATACAAATGAAACCTGATCTATAATTATTAAATAGACCGGTCGCTGGCGTTAAGTAAGAATGTCACTTACTAAGATTACCAAGATTTTTTTAGTCATGTTGCCAATATTTTTACAGCGAAAAATAGAAATGAAACCTGATAGATAATATTACATAAATTGGTCGTTGGCACTATTTAATTATGTCGCTTACCAAACCAAAGCTTAAATGGTCGTGCAAATTTCCAGGATGTGGGAAAAAGTATTACATGCCACCTGATGAGAATATAAAAAATTCGCGATTTCATAGGTTTCCGCGTGACAATCAAACTCGTAAAAAATGGCAAATAGCTAGCGAAATAGAAATCTCTGTTAATTGTCGTAATTTGTAGGTTTGTGATGATCGTTTTTTAGAAAATGATTACGTTAAACACCTTAAAGAAAGACTTAATTTTAACGCGGTACCGACAGCATCAAATAAGGCTACAGATGAAAAAATCAAGGATCCTTTGCACCTTATACTTGACTCACAATCTTCAGGCACTGGTCTTCCCAATCAGCGTCCCGTTTTGCAGGATATCACAAATACTAATACAATCTCTAATACAAATTTATGTGAAAATATCGACGTTGACAAAATTAAACGCCTAAATTCAAACCTTGTTAATAATTGTAGCGAACAAACATCAAATACTTTCTGTCAAAAAGACTCAGGATCTTCTAGTCAAGACTCACAATCGCGTGCAAAAGATTTGGATTCTAGTAAAGACTCAGAATCTACTAACAAAGATTTAAATTGTATTGACGAACAAGATCCGATTTCGGTTAAAGTGTGTAAATAATAGTAACAACCAGGCTTCTCCCCCGAAAAAAAGAAAGCTTCATCAAGGGCTTCTTACTCAAGTGGGCTTACATAAAAGGGATCTTTCTCCAACACAAGAAAAAATGCAGAAAATTTATGGGCAAGTCACAAACAGGGTACCTAAATTAAAAAGCGCATTGAAATCTAAAGATCTGGAAGTCAAAACTCTAAAGCATTTATACAAAAAAGAACTTTTTCATATCATTGAGAGAGATCTTAATGGTGTGACTAAGAAATTTATAGAGTCTCAAATATGAAATAGTGAAAAATCAGTAAATCACCGAAAATGGACTGTCGATGACAAAGCTTTCTTTCTTTCTTGCTACAAATGCAGCCCAAAATTGTACACTTTCCTGGCTTCACATTTCATATTACCGACGGGGCGTTTATTGAAATGTGTCTTGTCAAAAATGCCGTTTGGTACGGGATTTAACGAGGGGCTATTCACTGAGAATTCATGTTAGTCCCTGTTAGTCAGACTACCAAGTACTGCCTGACTTCTAGAAAGACTACTGAGACTACTCTAGCGAAGACCGTAGTGACGACCAGAGACGACTAAAGACGACCAGTGACTTAGCGGGCATCACGATTTGGTTGTCTGTCTTTTTTTCTCGTAACATGAATATGTGAGAGTGAGAAAGACACGAATGGTCGCGAGCCACAGACCGTTCCAATTTATTCATTTAATTATTTATTACCCAGCATTACCACAGAAGTTAACAATATTATTAAATTTTTTTACCTAATTGCATTAACCATACATAAATAATAATTTTAATTTTAAAAAAGGCAACAATTATTAAAAATTGTAGGGCTAGTCATGAAATGCGTATTTGCATTAAAAATTGTATTTATTACAAAATATTTAAATTTAACAAAATATTTAAATTTGCAACAAAATGATAAAACTTTCAACCTAATAGTTGATTTTTTCACCAAATAGCTGAACTTTTAACCTAAAAATATGAATTTTCAACCAAGAAGATTAATTATTTACCAGAAGACGAGTTTTCAAGAAACTGCATGAAAAATCAAATAGTTTAATTTTTAACTAAAAAAGATAAGTTTTCAACCCAAAACGGAAAAGTTTAATTTTCCGTTAAAAAAAACTAATTTTCAACCAAAGTAAAAATGAATTATCAACCAGTTGAATTCAACAAAGAAAGATGAATTCTTAACATAATAGTTGAATCCTCAACCAAGTAGATGAATTTTCAACGAAAAAGATTAATTTTCTACCCAAATAGACGAATTTTCAACAAAAAAGGTAATTTTTAATCATAAAAGATGAATTTTCAAGGAAATAGTTGAGTTTCAACTAAAAGAGATACACTTTCAACTTTCAACTAAAAATGGAATTGTTAAATTCGCAGTTGAAAAAACAAATTTTCAACCAAAAAGAAAACGAATTTTCAGTCGGTTGAATTCAACTAAAATAGACGAATTTTCAACAAAATAAATGCATTTTCAACCAAGTAGTTGAATTTTCAACTTATGAAGGAAAATTTTTCAACCAAAAATAGAATAGCTACTTTAACAAAAAAAGAATTTTCAACCAAATAGTTAAATTACGACCAGATAGTTGAACTTCCAACAAAAAAAAAACAGTTGCCAACGAAACATGTAATAAATCACATTTCAACAAAAAATTATTTTAATATAAAAAAAAAACAATTGAATTGGACAAAAAAGTAGAATTAAAAAAAAAAGTTAAATAGTCATAGTTGTAGTTGAAAGTAATAGATCAACCAAAACAGAATGATTTTCAACCACGAAGATAGATTTTCTGCAAAAGAAGAAGAATTTTCAATAAAATACACGAATTTTAATCCAAAAAAGTTCAATTCTCAATTTAAAATCTTAATTTTAAATCAAAAATAAAATAGCCACATTTTCAGTGAAGGAAATATAATTTTATATAACCGTCAATCGAACAATGAATAATGAGTTGAAACTATTTATTTAATACTACTTTTAGGATACATTCAATTAAATTGTCCAGACATTTTTGATTGATGTAATTCATTGATGTAATTCAAAGATTAACTTAGATTTAAACTGATTTAATAGAATCCAAAACGAAAATTCAAGTTTTAATTAAAAATTCTACTATTTTGTTAAAAATTTAATTAATAATTGTTGAAAATGCAACTATTTTGATAAAAATTCATTTTTTTGGTTGAAGATTCATCTCTTTGATTGAAAATTTAACTATTCTGTTCAAAATTCCTTTCATTTGTAGCTTAAAATCCATTTTTGTAACTAAAAATGTAACCATTTCATTTTTAGTTGCAAATGTATGTTTTTTAATTAAAAAGTCAACTATTTGGAGGAAAATTGATCTTTTTTATTTTGAAATTCAAGTTTTTGGATAACAGTTCATGTGTTCTGTTGATAATTTATCTTTTTTTGTATAAAATTAATATTGGTGGTTAAAAAATTAAACACCTTTTTGAATCGTTGATGATAATGTAACTCTGAAAAAATGTAAAATAATGGTTGAAAATTGATCTTTTCTGGTTAAAAATTCATGTCTTTTGTTAAAAATTCATCTTTGTTGGTAGAAAATTAATCTTCTTGGTAGAAAGTTCATCCCTTTTTGGGTAAAAATGCAACTGTTTGGTTACGAATTTATTTGTTTTGGTTGAGGACACAATTATATTTGTGAAA
>CAKNYM010033302.1:0-23077 GCA_932195095.1 Andricus curvator
TGTCACTTGTCCAACTGTACACGTGCACAGTTGTCACTTGCCCAACTTTGCACGTGCACAGTTGTCACTTTCCCAACTGTGCACGTGCACAGATGTCCCTTGCCCAACTGTGCACGTGCACAGATGGAACTTGCCTAACTGTGCACGTGCACAGATGTCACTTGCCCAACTGTGCACGTTTATGTTCGTACAAAAGGGTTGATACGAGGGTGGTCTTTTATATCTACGTATAATTATACGCCCTCACCTACGACTCGTTAGAAAAACATTGCGCTCGTTTCAAAAAGGCTGTCAGTCCGCATTAGTCACGAAATGTACTATCTAATACTTTTATCTTATTAAGCTTCTTTGAGTTTCCCAGTGGGTCTAACTACTAACTACCATGCCTACTCGGTAGGTCTTTATTTTTTTCAAGTTACTTATCTGTCTTTGATTTCACAGAATCGTTTATTCATTTGATGTATTTTCTTATGATGTAACAAAAAGTGAAGTTGAAAAAAAATTTTCAATAACTTTTATCAGAGTTTTACTGTTGTTTATGTGATCATGTACGGGGCTCATATCATGAGCACTCTGCTTCCTCGTCGAATAGATAATTTGCTTCCTTAAAGAAGAAGGATTAATTATTTTAATCAAATTGTAAATCTCAATTTTTCCAATATTATAACTGGTTAAAATTTTCTTAATCCTCAATCAAATATATTAATATTATAGAACAATGGCAAATTTTCGAGTCAAGGAATATTCTGTTTGCATGCATTAACTGTGAATTATGATAATGAGAAAAAGTTTGAACTATAAAAAACAATTTTTCAAGTAGTAAAAACGTGCTAAGTAACGCAATTAACATGCTTCAGAACATTGTATCAGACATTTATCAACTGACGAAAGTTAAATTAAATGAATTAAAGTTTTTTTGAAAATGTAACTATTACAAAGCTTTCTCTATAAGGAAGCAAAATAAATTTAAAGGAAGATTTTCTTATATTTATAATAATTTGGAAGGAATGTTTTCTTAAAAATAGCCTTTAAAATATTTTGAAACAAACTTTAGAAAAGTTAGTACGCTCCATTCCACCAGGATTGAATAATTTTAATTATTAAAAATTTATTATGCGTAGATATAAAGGATCACCCTCCTATAAACCCTTACGTAAGGACATAAACGTGCACAGTTGGGCAAGTGACATCTGTGCACGTGCACAGTTAGGCAAGTGACATCTGTGCACGTGCACAGTTGGGCAAGGGACATCTGTGCACGTCCAAGACCACAGGAGCCCATCTGTGCACGTCTAAATTTCGACGTGCACAGTTGTCACTTGGACAACTGTGCACGTGCACAGATGGACGTGCACAGTTGTCCGTCCGACCATCGACGTGCACAGTTGGGCACGTGCAAAGTTGCTACGTGCAAAGTTGTCCGTCACCCTTCAAATTTCAACCAAAGAGATGAATTTGAAACTAAAAATGGAATTCATAGAACATTAATTCTCAATCCAACAGTTGCATTTGATCCAAGACAGAGAAAAAAAAAACTACTACAACAGATGAATTTTTATATCGAAAATATAAATTAAAAAAAAATTGTGGAATTTTTATCCGAAGAAGATTTCGGTTGGCATCATCAAAATATGAATTACAATCAAAAATTAAATTTTCTTCGAAGATACTTAAATTTTTAATGCAAAAAGAAGAATTTTTAACAAAATTGTTGGATTTTTAACCGAAATAGAATTCAGTTGACTTTTCAACATTTAAATATGAATATTAATCAAAAAGTAAATTTTCTACAAAAGTAGTTGAATTTTCAACCCAAAAAGACGATTTTTCATTTTCTCTGACCATTAACATTCAAAGACGAGAATCTTAAACGTGTAACATTTATAACCTAGAATCTGTTATGAACGGAATGAAATAATTTCAAATTAAAATTGAAAAATTTCAAATTTATTCTTCTTGACAGTTATTTAAAATTATGGAAATTCCCTGACTTTTGCAAGATTTTTTCTAAATCCCTGAATTATACCTGATCAAAAAAATTCCCAAAAATTTTATAAAATTGTTGTTGGCTAAATTCAAAAAATTATGTACATGAATTAAGTACACCCCCTCTACCGTCACAAATCGTAACATAATATCGCAATCCCCCCCTCCGCCCACTTGAGCTGTTGCGTAATTTAGGTACGGTTAGTGATGCATTCGAGACGATTTCGAAAAAATTCGAGATTTTCTTGAAATCGTCTCGAATGCATCACTAGATACGGTCCCTAATTGCTTTGTGACAATATACGCATTTATTTTGTGTTCTATATATTAATTTTAAAAAGCTACAGAAATGGAAAACGTCACAGATAGAAAAGTTTAAGAAAAAAAAACGCGAGTTTAGAATATTTTCAGCTTTTTCGAAATAATAGGAAGGCAATACTGTGAAAAATGTAAATAAGATACGTCTCTGCGACCAACCTCGCGCATTTGCAAGTCATTGCTTCACCTTACTCTTCATACTCTAAAAGGAATCATGAAATTGACCTGTACTTTTTTTTATCAAAAATAATCTGAGGGTCCAAAAAGCGTACGAAGTAGGCTCGTCCAAAAATGCATTGAAAATATTCTTTTCCTGCTGCAGGGCAATGATCCTCCGAATATGGTTCCAAATTCGAAAAAAGCAATTGCATGTTTTTTTCTTTTTAAAAAATTTCGATTATAGCAGGTGTCTCTAGGCACTCGAAATTTTCCAAGTCAAATACATGGGAAAAAACATTTTTTTTTTTAGGTTTTTGGAATAAATTCTGAGGGTTTGGGAACATTTTACAGTTATAATGTTAAATTAATGTTACACTTCAAAGAATCGTAGAAGAATTTTCAGCGAAGAACTCTATATATCATTCATATGGGTTTGCTATTTTGCGATATCTTTCATCGTTTAAGAAACAAAATTTTTAATTACATTTTTACGAAAAAAAATTCTCACCGCCTTCCGTAATTAATGCGCCCCAGGTGGAAAAAATTTTTACAAGAAAGTGCGACATTTCTACAACTGTAATTTTTTTGTTCAAACCTGTAATTTTTTGTAAAAAAAATCTACAAATTTTAACAAAAAGATACAGTCAAATACAAAAGGCTAATTTCTTGTTGTATTTTCTGGTATAAAAGTAAAAAAATCAACAATAAAGTATAAGTTTCAACAATTCAAAAATTTGTGTAACAGAATTTTACATTTTTCTAATTTGGGTGTTTGACGTCATGAAAACACGTTCAATTTTACGTAAATTATTGTAGAAAATTACAAATCTTTACAAAAAATACAAGATTTCACGGAAGTTGAAATATTGGGAAACTGTCCTAAAAATTCTGTTGTGAATACTGGTAGTTTATTGTAGAAATGTACCAATTGAGGCAAAAAAAATATAAATTTTGAAAAACAATAATTTTACATTCCACATCAACGTTTCGACTTGTATTTTACTCTTATTGGTAGGATATGTAATATATAAGTTTCTACAAGAAACTACAATTTAAGCAGAAATATCAAACTTTTACCAAGAACTTGTGCTATTATAATAAATCACATTGAACTGTGTAATTCGATTATTGAAAATTGAGCAATAATTGATCTTACAGGACGATTCTGAATCTGTTCAAAATTCAGCAAGTTACAGAATTGAACGTGGAAAAATAGAGATTTTTCTATTTGAAAACCTCAGTAGTTAAACAAATAAGTATTGTTAAAATCTAAGATATTTCATTTTTAAACATTCAATTAAAAAAATTTTAATCAAGGATGACATTTTTTTAAATGTTTAGCAATATTTATCTTTTCATTTGAAACGAGCAATCATAAATCAAAAATTAAGAATTAAACCAATTTAAACTGAATTACTTGAAATAGAAAGCCTTGAATCGTTAATATTTCACTATCTTAAATTTAAGGTTTAAACATGACAATTTGAATTGTTCTGTTAAACAAATTTTCATTATGTGAGTGAATTTATGGATTTTTTTTTGCAGAAATAACATTTGAACAATTATTAATTTGGAAAGAATTTGAGATAGTTTGAGAGATATTTCCAAGTTTTGAGAAGATTTCGAAATAAAATTTTGAAGCTTTTTGAGGATCTTTAAAGGTTTCAAGAAAATAAAAATAATTGCTTCCAAAATAATTTAAAACGTGAAAAGATTTCAAGCGATTTAAAAGACAATGTAGATTTGTGAAGATTTTAAACACAACATTCATAAGCTTGTTAAGTTGGTTTGAAAAATTAATTTTAAAAGAATTTTTCATAAGATTTCAAAAATTTTCAAAAAGAATCTCAATGATTTTAAGGTAGTACTTTTGCAGGATTTTCAAAAAATTGTAGGAAAAATTCAAGTTCCATGATAATAAAATTATTATTACATTCCTGAAAAATTTTAAAATGATTTCTTCAAAACAAATTTTCAAGAGAATATTTAAATAGATTTAAAAACAAATTTTAATGTAAACATTAATGTTCTACAATTCATAGCATTGAAAATGGTCTCGTGGATTTCTCTTTTTTTCAATCTTTTTACTGTTCAATGTATAAATGTTAAAATCTTGCAGTTTAACGGCTCTTAATTAAATTTTTAATTCAGGAGATGAAAGTTTCTATTTCATACGCGTAAATTATTAAGCGTTTGAATTAACATTTTTTTAAGCTTCAATTCTAAAATTCGAAAGTATGTATTTCATTTTAAGTGTCTTAATTTTCGGTTCAGTTTTTATAACTTCAAGTGAAAAAATTGTTATCTTTGAGAGTTCGAGTCTTTCAATTTCCATTACCGTGTTCAGTTCCTTTTCAATTGTTCAATTTTTATTTGCAGTCAAAAAGTTGTTCTTTTTCGACCTAGGATGACAAATAATGAGAACGTTGCAATGACATAATTTTAACTGACATATATGGTGTCAAATCGATTGCTATATATTTGAAAAAGAACTTAAACGCAAGGTTTTTTGTTGTTCAAGAATGATTATTCATTATTGATGGCAATGGTGTGCACATCTTAATTTAAAATGATCTCATTGCAATATTCAAAATATTGGTCGTAAATTCTTGTAAAAAATTAAAAATGGAATAAAATAGAACAATGTACAAAAAATACAAAAAAAGTACAAAATTCGTCTCAGTAATAGGAAAAAGTTGTACATTATTGTAATTTTGCAATGCTATGAATTGAAGAACGAAACAGAAAATTTATAAATTTCCAAAATTATATAAATTCAAGCAATTTTAAGCTAGAAACATTAATTTATACATTAGTTGTTTTGAAATATTTTTAAATATTCTCTAAAAAATTTGTTCATCAAAATCATTTTAGAATTTTCCAGGAATCTGACAATAGTTTTATCATCTTGGAACTCAAATTTTTCCTACAATTTTATGAAAATCCTGCAAAAGTAAAAAAAATTAATTTAAAATAATCCAGATTCTTTCTTGAAACTTTTAGGAATCTTATTAAATGTTCATTCCGAATTAATTTTTTAACAACAAAATGATTGCTAGTTTTTCTAGAAATTTGGATACAATTTTTTTATTCATTCAAAACCTTTCAAAATGCATGAAAAGCTCATTAATTTTGTGTTCAACATCTTCACAAATCTACTTTGCGTTTTAAATGTTTTGGAATCTTTTCACGTTTTAAATTATTTTGAAATCTTTTCAAAACTTCGAAATATATTTTAAACTTACTTGATTATTTTTCAAATTAATAATTGTTCCATTTGTTTATATTATTTAAAAAAATTTTTGTCATCTTCTTAAATATTCTCTTAAAATAAATTTTTCAAACAAAAAAGATCATTTTAAAATTTCCCAGCAAAGTTAAGAATTTAAAAAAAAATTTGAAACCTTTAGAGATCCTTAATAGGCTTCCAAATTTTATTACGAAATTTTCAAAAATGTAAATTTAGTTTTTTTTCGTTAAATAAAAGATGTAAAATTGTAAAGTCCAAAGTTTTAATTTAACACTATGAAATATTAACAATCCAAGACTTTCTATTTCAAATAATTCAGTTTAAAATTTGTTAGTTTTCAATATTTGATTTATACTTGCTCCTTTCAAATTAAAAGTAAAATATTGCTGAATATTCGGAAGAATGTCTGCCTTAATTAAAAAATTTCAAATTAAATTAGTTAAAAATGGAATATTTTATATTGAAACAATATTAGAATAGGATCTGGAATTGAATAAGAGCCTTTTTTTCAAGTTATTTTTAAATAAGGAATAGTTTATAGATTCTCAATCGAACGTTTACATTTGTTTAACTACTGAGGCTTACAGATTGAAAAATTTCTATTTTTATCGTTAAAATCTTTAACTTGCTTAATTTTGAACAAATTCAGACTCGTCCTGTAAAATCAATTATTGTTAAATTTTCAATAATCGAACTACAGTTCAATGTGATTTATTATAATAGCAAAAATTCTTGGTAAAAGTGTTTTTTTTTTTTTTTTAATTGTAGTTTCTTGTAGAAAGTTACAGATTACATATCCCATAAAAATTGACAGTGAAGTACGATTGTAAACGTGAAAGCGGATTCTAAAAGTAATGTTTGTAAATAATTGTTTATAATATTGGATGGTAATTTTGGCTTTAGGGTCATTATAAACAATTATTTTCATCGAGGGTCAATATAATCTCCCCACTGAATATTATTGTTTGTAAAAATTTATATTTTTTTGTTTAAATTTGAAATTTAAACAATGTAAAATTCTGTAGTTTTCTGTAATACCTTGTAGACTTTTACAACAAAGTGTACTTTATTGTTAATTTTTTCACTTTTATACAAGAAAATACAAGACAAAATTAGCTATTTGTATTCAACTGTATTTTTTTGTTAAATTTTGTACATTTATTTACAAAAAACTACCTGTTGTATTTTCTTATAAAAAATTTTTCCACCAGGGATTTTGTTAAAAATTCAAAATTACAGTTAAAAAATTCAACTGTATCGTAGAAAATTAATCTGTTTTCGTTGAGAATTCTGCGTTTTTAAATCTAAGTTGAATTAAACTGTTTTAGGTTTAGAAGTATGGTATTTTTTTGTCAAAATATTAACTATTACATTTTACGTTGGGAATTCATTTTTTGGGTTTTTTTTTATTGGCTTATGATTATGATTTATGTTTCAATTGGAAATTTAACCATTTCTTTTATTTCGTTTTTTGTTGTTAAAAATTCAATTATTTGGTTTGGAATTCATGCAGTTTAATGAAAATGCATCTTTCTCATGGAAAATTAATCTTTCTGGTTTAAACTCAATCTTTTTACTTGAAAATTCATTTTCTCGGTTAAAAATTTAACTATTATATTGGAAATTAATTTTATTCAAATGAAAATTATTTATCTTAACTTGAGCTATAACTATTTTACTTTTAATTAAACATGTTAATTTTTTACATAAAAATTCCTGTAATTTCTTGAAAATTCGTCTTTATTGGTTAAATATTCCTCATTCTTATTTGTAATTTTAATAAATTTAATTTTAATCAATTTAATTTTAAGAACTTTTTTGTTAAAAATTCATGCATTTTATTACAAATTAGTCCTTTTTGGTAGAAAATTAATATGCTTGGTTGAAAATTTATGTTTTTAATTCAAGATTGATTTCTTTCGTTGAGAACTTAACTTTTTTTCCAAACTCGTTTTTTTAATCCAACTGTTTCATTGAAAATTCATGTGTATGAATAAAAATTCCTCTTTTTGGGAGAACATTAATTTTCTTAGTTAAAATTTTTTTTTGTTATAAATTTATTCGATTTCTTGAAAATTGAACGATTTTGTTGCAAATTCACTTTATTTCGTTGAAAAAACATTTTTAAAATTGAAAATTCATTTATTCTAATTTTAAGTTAACATTTTTAATTTTTTGGAAGAAAAGTAATCTCTGTGGTTGAAACTTCATCTTTTTGTTTGAAAATATTTCTTTTTTACTTATGGTCCAAAATATTTTCTTTGCCTTAAAATATATGTATAAACTTTTTTAAACTTCATATTTTTAAATTCATATCTGTGGTCAAAAATTCAAATACTTTACTGAAAATTCTTCTTTTTTTTAAAATAATCATCTTTCTTGGTTAAGAATTATTCTTCTGGGAAGAAAATTTATCTTTTGCTTCAGAAATTCAGGTATTTTAATGAAACTTTCTCTTCTTTGGGAGAGAATGAATTTCTTAAATGCAAATCCATCTTTTTTGTTGAAAATTAATTTATTTGGTTGATAATTGAACTACTTTGTTGAAAAGTCATTTTATTTTGATGCAAAATGAAATTCTATTTTATGT
Organism: Andricus curvator; assembly: GCA_932195095.1. NCBI lineage: Eukaryota > Metazoa > Arthropoda > Insecta > Hymenoptera > Cynipidae > Andricus > Andricus curvator. The sequence continues at coordinate 8,304 of CAKNYM010033302.1, forward strand.
TGAGAACTTATACATATTTTTGGTAGAAAAGTAATCTGATTAGTTGAAACTTCATCTTTTTGGTGGACATTTTTTTCCGTTCAAAATAATTTTTTGAATTTAGCGTATATATATATATATATATATATATATATATATATATATATATATATTGATATGTATTGATTCCTTGGGATTCGAACCGAAGGGCCTATGACAAAGCCACCGGACGCGTCCTCGGGTTGCGGATAGAGGGTCCCTGTACCAAGGGTTTCTGCTGAATATGGTTACAATAATTAATAAGCAGTCGCGGACAATTGTCCAGGGATGTTCCCGAAGGAATAACCCCTAAGCGGAGGTGTAACAACCGTGCCGAAAGCTGAATGGCACCTGGGTGAGGTGTCTCAAACGGTGACTCTGGGATACCGGGCGACCTTTCAGAGTATCAGCCTTATCCTTGCACGCGGGGCTCTACAAGGATGGACTAACCCTTTTCCCTAGCTGCTCGTGGGAACAACAATGACAACACCAAACATAGTTGTAGGAAGTGCGGTTCAAAACAATCGAACGCGCAGGGCTCCCGACAATGCGATTGACCGGCGGAATCTCGTTACTTTTGAGTGGACGGATCGACTCAGGGACGACCTGCTGGAGTGCTATGATACCAGTATGGCCCCTGAACGAAAAGGTTACATGGCGCGACTGCATGCTCTGTGGTGCGAGAAACACCCAGAGCTCTCGGATTTTTCGCAAAAACGTCTGCGAAACCGTGCCGAGGACCTCCGGAAAAGGGGTTATATAAGCGGAGCGCCTACACAACCGCAGCCAGAACAAGCCGGCAACAGAGAAAGAGAGGCGACACTGAGACCAGCCTCGAACAGGCATCCAATAGAGGGAGAACGATGCTTCAAGACCCGGAGAAACATCAACATTCAGGTTTCTCCCAAGCCCAAAGATCTGACTGAACTGGATGATGAGCTTCGTGGAGATTTTTCCGAAGAATCCGACCTCTGGACTATCAATTGTAGTGTGTACAATGCAGCGAGAACTTTGGCAGATGCAAACCGTAAAACAAAACCAACGGTTGATCATAAGACCAAAAGACGAATGCATCAACTTAGCACAAAGATAGGCTGGGCAAGACAGTACGCGTCCCGCATTCAGTGTGTAATTGACTACATAACATCTGGCAGGACTTTCACTGCCAAGGTTCGACAGTTCCCGCGCGAACTGCGGATCCGTCATCACACAATCAACAAGTCAAAGCTACTGACCATCAGGCAGCATATTGTTGACAGAATACATCGACAGTGTAGAGTTGCAGGGGGCGTCAATGGCGGGGAGCGTTCAAATTGAGAGCGGGGAATTTCACAAAGATGATAAAAACGAAAAAGGGGGAGACGAAAAGAGACCAAGAGGCAGGCCGCCAGGTAAAAAGAAGATTAAGTATGTTTCAGAGCAAAGCAAGAGGGCGGATACAAAATTAGAGGAATACTGGAAAAAGAAAATGCCAAATGAAGAAAAGCAGGAAGCTGAGGCTAGTTTAATGAACGAGAATGAACAAGAAAATCATGACAGGTTAGATGAGGAGGCTGAAGCGTTCTTATCAAAAAGTAATTTGACATGAACACCAGTAAAGTCAAAAACAAAAACAAAAGAGACGGTAGACTTGACTGAGGTAGACGACAGAGAAGAAAAAATTGACAGCCCGGAAACAAACCAAGACAAAGCAATCGAATCAAGTGATAGTGAAGAAGATGAAGGAGATAACTCATGGCAAGAAGAAAAGGAAAGAAGGGAATGGGAACTCAAATTTGAAGAAAAATGGGAGTGTAGGATGGCAGCGCTGGAAACACTTATAAGGAGTGAAGTGAGAAAATTGCACTCAAGAAAAGAACCCTGTGAAAAATGTGGCACGCTGAAAGAAGAGTTGACGAAAATTCAAAGGAAGCATGAGGATTCCAAGGAAGCATTCCTTGAAGATATCAAGACAAACAAGGCAAAAATAGCGAGGCTAGAGGAGGAATTGCTGAAACAGAGGGCAAGTTTTGAAAGAATAATAACAGATATCGAAAACGAGAGAGATAGTAGTTATCCTCGCAAGCAGACCGAGGAGGCTGAAAAAAGTGTGAACAGTGAGAATCAGGAAGGAAGGGTGTCACCACAAAACAATTTCGGAGTGCAAGTTACTGACAAAGAAGCCACAAATGAACTGGAAAATTTACAGAGATTAGCGAATAAGGAATTAGGCAAGGACAAAGAATCGTGCAACATTCCCCCCAGAAAACTGAACCAGGAGGAATGGACAACTGAGAAAGAGCAGAGAAGAGCAAGGAAGAAGAACATCTATGTAAGTGGGCTGACGCTATTAAAACGAGAGAAGAAAGAAGAATTTGAAGATTGGGTGCTCCACACGATGCAAATAAAAATCAGAGTGGAGATAATCGAGAGGATAGGCGATGATTGGAAATTTAAAATAGAGGAATGGGCCAATAAATTGGAATTGATGAAATTGAAAATATCACTACAACGACTTGGATGGGGCGTATGGATCTCGGATGACCTAACCGATAGACAAAAAGAGGTGCAACAGTGGATTGAAAGAGAGGCAGATGCATGGAGGCAAAGAGGTAAGATAGTAGCGACGGGCTATCAAAGGATTTATATTAACGATACCTGTCTAATTTGGGATGAATTAGAAGGTGAACTCAGGCTGAAGAAGGATCGAGACGAAAGGGAGCAGAGTCTTTTTCGTAAAGAAGGGTATGGAAGGGGAGTCTATTGATGAGTTGGTAGTTTTTCAATGGAACGCTCAAGGGATGAAAAATGTTGGAAAGAACTGGAAATTGTTGAGAAGCGGAGATGTGATTGTAATTCAAGAGACCTTTGTGGAAGAGAAGAATATGAAAAAAGTGTTATCCTCGTTAGATAAAAAATATACGTGGCACGGGAAGACAGCAACAAGAGATAAGAACGCAAAGAGAGGGAGAGGAGCAGGCGGGCAAATAGTAGGAGTGAAACAGTCATTGGACGTACAGTGTGAAATTGAGCAATGGGAGTACGGGCTAAAAATTGAGCTTAAGAAGAAAAATAGTGAAATCCGTTACATCATTCTCCCCGGTACAACAATCGGGCTAATAATTTAAATAAATTTGTGGCTAAACTGAGTGACAAAATGGATGAACTGGAAGGGAGTGTAGCAAGGATAATAGTGGCTGGAGATCTTTACGCGAAGATTGGCGAAGAGCAGGGGATTGCACATTGTGGCCTTGAAGATGATGGTAAGATACCCACCAGGAAATCAGAAGATAAGGAGTTGAGGCCAGAGGGGAAAATATTGCTCAGATGGTGCGAGGAAAGAGCGATGGTTGTGATGAATGGCAGGAGTGAAGGCGATGAAGATGGAAAGATCACCAGCATAGGACACGGTCAGGGGCTAGGAAGCATCTTAGATTTAATCCTAGTAAAGATGGAGGAAATGGAAGTACCAACCTGGTTTAAAGGACTGAGAGTCACAGCGCAAGAAGGATCTGATCAATTGCCAGTTGTTCACAGATTGGAATGGGGAACGACTGTTGAAGAGCGAAATAGGAAAAATAACGGCAGAAAGCAGAAAAAGCTGAGATGGAAAGAGAGGAAGGCGAATCTATACATGGAGGAGTGGCGAAAGGAATGGGGTGAGAGAAGAGAGTTGGAAATAGGCGAAGCTTGTGTAGAAGCTAAGTGGAACGCGATTAAAGAGACAATATTAAAAAGTGCTGAAAAAGTAGGAATGATCACTCGAGGTACCCAATCTACACCTGAAAGAAACTGGGATAATGGACAGTATAGAGTGATGAGAAGGAAAATGTTCAAACTACTGCATCGCTTCAGAAAGGTCAGAGACTGGAGCAGCAAAATAGAGTACCTAAAATGTAGGAAGAAGCTGTCAGAGCTAAGAGACGAATTGATAAAAGAATGGTTAGAAGAAAAACGAAGAGAAGTGGCGGAAAGTAAAAACATTACAGAATGGTGGAAGGCGATGAGTTGGTTTAGGCGGAGGAAGAAAATAGCGAGCAACGGCATTAGCAAGGAAGAATGGCAGGAACACTTCAGTCAGCTGCTAAAAGGACCTGAAATAGAAGCAGAAACGGTAGAAGAGAAAGATAGGAGTATGGCAGCAGATGAAATCCAGGAAGAGGAGAGTAATGATGGGCTAAACGATCCACTGAAAGTAGAAGAGATAGAGTTGGCAATAAGGAATATGAAATCAGGGAAGGCTGCAGGAGAGGACGGTATTGCCGCAGAATTTTTGAAAAACTTACCCGAATGTGGTCGCAAGGAACTAACTGAGCTGATCAAGGAAATATGGGAAAAAGGAAAAATAATAGAGGAATGGACGACTGCCACAATATTTCCTATACACAAGAGTGGAAACGAGAACGATATAGGCAACTACCGAGGCATATCACTGTTGGATATTGGATACAAAGTTTTAGCTTCAGTGATGGCGAAGAGATTAGGAGCGTGGCTAGAAAAAGAAAAGAAACTGACGGAGGCGCAGGCTGGATTCAGAAACAAGAAGGGTACTATGGAGCAAATATTCATTCTAAACACGATAATAGGAACTAGGCTCAATCAGAAAGGAGGAAGACTGTACACGGCTTTCATCGATTTTAAGAAGGCATTTGACACAGTGAATAGGGAAAGATTATGGACAAAAATGGAACAGATGGGCATCAGAGGCAAGTATTTAAAGATGGTGAAGGAACTATACAAGAATACTTGGAACCAAGTAATAGCAGGAGAAGAAATGTCGGGAAAGTTCAAAACAACCAGTGGAGTACGACAGGGATGCCCGCTTAGTCCAATTCTCTTCAATATATACATCAACGATTTGGAAGAAACTCTGAGAAAAAGGAGAGAAGGAGGCTCAGGGTTCGGCGGAAGTACAGGTCTTAGAATTTTCGCACTGCTCTACGCTGATGACGCCGTACTCATAGCTGAATGTGAAGAAGAATTGGATAAAATGTTGAAAACCCTGGAGAAATGGTCAACTGAAAATCTGATGGAAGTGAATGTAGGCAAGACAAAAATCCTGATATTCAATAATGGAGGACGGAAGAGACAGGAAAAGTGGATCTATAAAGACGAAACGATAGAAATAGTAAATGAGTTCAAATACTTGGGTTTCTGGTTCACAACAAAAAACCAGTATAAAACCACACACACGAGAAAGTGCGCCGGTCAGACGCAACAACTGGTAAACAAGGTTTGGGGGGAGACAAAGAGAGCAGAAGTGACAGATCTGAAGATGAGGCTTTTTTTGATGGAGACGACGGTGAAGGTTGCGGCGATGTACGGAGTGGAGCTTTGGGGTTGGAGCAGGAGAGGACTTATCGAAAAAGTACAAAACAGATACGTTAAAGCAAGTATGGGCCTATCGCGGAACACTCCAGACTATTTATGGAAATTAGAAGCAGGAAAAAGAAGCATAGAGGTGGAGGCAATGAAAAGAGCTGGAAAGTTCCTGATTAAATTGTTGAAAATGGAAGATGACAGTTGGCCCAAAAGATGTCTGTTGGAAGAAGTGAGAGGGATGACGAATAGACTGCCTACGAAATGGGCAAAAGAGTTGATGGAAGCCTTGAAAAGAGTTGGTAACGGCGAGCTAGTAGAAAAAATATGGAAGAGAAGACCGATAGAAGAAATAGAGAGAAGTCTGGAAAACATAGTCAAAACCAAAGAGAATCAAGATGTCCAAGAAGACTGGAATGGAGTCGATAAGTCCACTTATTGTAACTACTATAAACTAATTAAGGACAACATCATCATGGGAAGCTACTGGCAAAGGAAAGATCTCAAAGGATGGCAGAAAGAGACGTGGGCTAGATGGAGATGCGGAAATGTAACGAAAGAAGGAAAGAAAGGCTATATCAACCAAAAATGCAGGAGTTGTGGAAACGACCTGGAACGAATAGGACACGTGATCAGCTGCGAGAAAGTAATGGAAAAATTGAGCCCCGAGTCTAAAGAATGGTGGAGAGTTTGGCGAGAAGGAAAAGACTGTGATCAGTGGAGAAACAAACTGATTGAACATCTGAATGGCAATGCAGAAAGAAGTATGTGCGGCAAGCTACGAGAAATAGAGAAGACTCTAATTGAAGCAAATAAGGACGCAAAAGTGTGATAGTGAGCGAACAAAAATTGCGAAACATAGATCTTTAATAAAATAAAATAAGATTGTTTTTTAATCTAAAGTGCAATACAAACTACATATTGGCAGAAAGTTATGTACAGTTATTTTTTAAAATGATAATGAAATTTTTAATTGTATTATGAAGGAGAGGAGAAGGCTATGGAACAGATGTAAACATACTGAATGTACCATCAATGAATACATTCTAATTCTAATTCTAAATTCTTTAAAATTCCAAAATTCTCCAAAATAAGTCTTTAAGTTTTTGAAAAATCTTTTGCAACATATGGGAATTTTGGGAATACCTTGAAATCCTTCCAAATATCTTAGCTTAAGCTGATCAAATAAAAAAAAATTATAATGACTTTTCGAGTAATAGTAGTTTCAAAATTTGTGAAAAACTTATTTTTTATGGATATTTCTTTACAGACATTATTACTTCATAACATTATTACTTAAAAATATTTTATAGTGAAATCACTAAACTTTAACATTATATGCTATTGATGACCCCTCAGGAATTTTCTACTAATCTTTACTAGCTCATTTTTATCTTAAAGAATTAGTAGAATTTCACTAATTTAGATTTGGAGACTGAATTAAAAAAATCTTCCATTTGATTTAAAGAAATAAAATTCTTCTTTTAAAATAATGAGATCAAATAAATGCTCGTTCACAATCGACCATTCTCCACGAGTGGCACATACTATTGTGTCCAACACCTGCGCGAAAAAGAATTAATTTTCTTTAATGAAAATGTTACAATTCCAGTTAAAACTTTAACTAATTTGTTGAAATTTTTGTTGTTGAACTTTTTTTTTGAAACTTTAGGTTTAACATTCAACTATTCCAGTTAAAGATGCATAATTTTATACAAAAATTCATCTGTTTTATTTAAAAATGTAACTATTGCTTTCACATTTTTTTAAAAGTTTTTTTTCTTTAACTGGAAAAGTAACTATTCCAATTGAATATGCTATCATTTCAATTGAAAATGTTTGAAAGTTGAACTCCGTTTTCAAAAGTTCATCATTGGTAGAAAATTGAACTATTTTGTTGAAAATTCGTTTGATTTTTGGTGGAAATGTTCTTTTTATTGGAAATTTAATATTTCCATCTTGTTATAGGCCAGCAGACCTAAAAATATTTTGACAACCACTGGGTTAACGAAACGATAGCATGATTTCACCACTCAAGTTTTGTGCGGAACTTGAGTGGAATATTTTACCCTAACCGTTAACCTCTGTGTTTGTCAACACGAGCTTGCTTTCTCCCATTGAGTAAGTTCTTAAACTCAGGCCATTAGAACCTTGAAATCGGCTAATGGCTAACGCCTCTATTGTCCCAGGTCACGTACTCTCGAGTGACGCACTCGACAGCTGGCCGCTGGGACTTCCCGATCACGTGCTAACAACGTGCTCGACGCGAGCGAAGGCCCGGCCGTCACGTACGCCAGTGACGCGGCCCTCGCTCTGTCTCTCTCACTCCCACGCGCCTGTGTAACACAGAGGAGCTCAACGACAGCGTCGTTTACTCCACAGTTTTAACTATTTGAAAACACTTTTTACACACATATTTTGAAATAGAAAATTCTCGGACATTGATTTTTAACACTAGGCTTACTTTTACCATTATTTACGTGTAATCTTTTTTCGTTTAAGTGTATAATTTCCGTTTTCCGTTTTGAATCAATTTATTGAAATTCTGCAAACGCAGGGTAGGAATTTAATATAATAGTAATGTCTCCGCGAAATATTTTTGTAAAATATTAACTTTTAGTATTTTTAGTGTTAAGTTAAAAATTGTAAAATATTTGTAAATGGTGCGTGACGCGCGGGCCTGACGGATGGAAGCACGGCGGCCAGTGTCCCCACTGTACCGTTGCGACTCCAGTTTCAGGAGTCTCGGCCAATCACAGGGCCAGCAGCCGCTTCCCTCTTCGCTCAGGTCCACGCCCCTCGCCCACATAAATACCCGTGCTCGAGCATAACTCGGCACTTGAGCTTCGTGTACTGTTGAGAGTAACCTGGCCGTGTGGTTCACGACTGTCCCGCGACCACCAGGAAACCTCCCAACTTTAGACTAAGAGCAAGGAATACAGAGCCTCCTCAGAATATCCTCTCGCATTCTTTTCCTCATTTTCCGCTTCCTATTGTCCTCCTAAACCTCTCTCTCTCTCTAGTCTCTCTCTCTCTATTCTCTCTCTCTCTCTCTTACTAGTCCCAGTACAAACTCTTTTCTCTCTCCCTCTCTCTTCTTTTCGACGCTGTGGTACACGACTGTCCAGGCGTTGCTTCACTTTTTTTTCTTTTCTTTCTTCCTCTCTCTCTCTCTCTCTACAATACCAATTTCCTCTCCAGGCACCTCCAAACAATCCGCATGCCTGGAGAACGCAGAAACAAACGTTCCCGTCCTAACCAAACTGTCCGGAAGATCCGCTTCCTCCTATCCCAGGGATTTTCCGTTCCGCGAGCTCCAGCCCGCAATGCCGTCCCTGCTCCTCCACCTCCGACCTCATCCTCAAACCCAGTCCGCCTCGTGAGCAGCACCCGGATTCTCTCTCCACGCTCACGGGTACACCTTGTCCTTCCTTCACCTCCCGCGTCGTCAACCTCCCTCTCGTCGGGCCGCCTGGATTTCTCCGGACGGTACGACGACTTGGAGCCCTTCGTCGTCCGGCCTGTCGCCACCCCGCCTTCTGGAACGGTTCCCCAGATCCTTCCAGAGCCGGAACGGCCCATACCGGTCGAGGAAGACGCCTACGCACTCCCTCAAACTCCTTCTTATCTTCCTCCTACCCCTGGCAGTTGGTTTCCTCATACTATCCCAATTACTCCCAACCCTCCTACTCCAGCTGACGATGTCCTCGTGGTTCACGAGGACGACTTCCTTTTCTCCCCTCCCGCAAAACGTCCCAAACTCTCCCTTCCCCGAAGAAATCTAGGTTTCTAGATTCTCCACTCCTTCCCCCTCCGCCCTCGCGCGGGACAGTGGCCCACCAACAATCATAACCGACTCAGTACGAGTCACGGGAACCAAGCCTGGCTCATCCACCCTTCCCGCGCCCGCTTAGCGCCCGCCTTCCTTCGGCCGGCACTGAATAAGCGGGTGACAGTCGGTCTCCCACGTCTTCGTGAGGAGTGGCCATGCCACTACGGCACACGACACTCCAGCATCGACTTTCCGTCGTGCCAAGCCAGGGCCCGTCCAGCGCCCGTCTATTCTCTGACCGCCGCTGATGGACGGCCTGCAGGCCTACCGCTACCTCCTTTCTTCGCGAGGGGCCGTGACCATCCATCAATCCCGGCCTACGAGTTGACGCTACGAGCAGAAATCTATGGTCAGGTTGGAAGACTTCTTAAAGACCAACAACAAGTCGCTTCCGGTCAGAGCCCCCGCTTACAATCCAGATCGAGTACCACCCCGTCCTAATACCGCCGACCAGGCCCAAATCAGCACCACCTCATCATCCCCTCATAGAAACCTTTGATTAAGCCGGGACACGACCATTACAAAACCCGGTTTACAAAGAGTGTTTTTTTAGATATCTGCTCAATTATAACTAAAAAGAATCTCTTTAGCCTCCGAAAATTATTAACAAAGACTTTTGAGCTGAAACTTTCTACTTTTTAAAAATCTATAAAAATTGGAAATATTGTATCGCTAATATTTCAGAAGATTTAGTTTTTAACAAAGCATAGTGTATGAACCTTATAGTTTAGTGTGACTATTAAAAATGTAGTTTTTAACTTCAATCGAGTTGATGAAAATTATATTTTTCGTAGCTATATGTCTACTTTGATTCTATGCTATGTTTCTTGAACTGACAAAATGAAGTTTTTATTTCAAATTTAGATAAGCTTTATTTCTCGTGAACTTGAAGTTTGCAGACCTTTTTTTAAACGGCAAAAAAATTAAAACTTTATGCAATCACAAACACGGGTTTCCCGACAACAATAGTTTCGAGATTGCGATAGTTCCGAGAAATAACCGAAAATGGCGCTATGCGCTTTTTAATAATTGGAATATTATTAATTATTACAAATTTTATGGATTTTATAATTCAAAAACTGAGGTGAAAATTGATTCTTGTCCTTGATTTTAAAAGATCAAATAATTATTTTGTCAAAAAATGCTTCTAATTTGCGGGGCGTGAAAAATTCAATATCGAAACAATAACGAGAGTTATGGTTGACCAATTTTTCATTTTCCCTGACCATTAACAATCAAATACCAGAATTTTATTCTTATAATATTTTTAACATAGGATCTTTTATAAATGGAATGAAACAATATTTCAAATATAAATTAAAAATATATTTTTTTCATTTTAAACAAAACAAAATGACTTTTCTACCTTAAAATATTATTTTTAACGAAATGCTTGTATATCTAACTACAAAAATTAATTTTAAAACCCAGAAGACGAATTTTCAACAAATACGGATTTTTAGTCATGAAAAAAAAGTTCACCCAAATTGTTGAACCTTTAATAAAAAAAATTAATTTTCTGTACAAAAATTGAATTTTCCACGAGAAAATATGAATTTTCAGCAAAAAAATAATTTTCAACAAAAGAGTTGAATTTTCAACCAAAAAGATAAACCTTAATTCAAAAAACATGTTTCAACAAAGTAGTTCAAGTTTTACCCATGCAGTTAAATTTTCAATTAAGAAAGATCAGTTTTCAACAAAATAGTTAAAATTTCAACCAAAGACATGAATTTTCAACTAAGAGTGTGAATCTTCAACAAAAAATGATTTCTTCACAAAGAAAATTGCTTTAAAAAGAAGTTTCTCAAACAAAATAGTTGAATCCTCAAGCATAGAACATATGAAATATAAAAAAGTTCTAAGCAAAATTGAATTGAATTGAAACTTATTAAATTATGGTTCCCAAATATTTTTTCTAATTGAAAAGATTTCATCGGTTTTCAAGAGATTTAGCAATATTTCCACGATTTCAAGCGATTTCGAAACATTTCAAGGGAGTTTAGCAGCTTTAAAGATTTCCGATCTTTTTGAGATGAACAAATTTGCTTAACATTTTGTTTCATATCTCGCACAGTTTTGTTGGAAAATGGAATATTTTATTACTTCAAAAGCATTCTTGTTCTATCTTTATAGGCCTTAAGTCAGTGTGCCATTCATTTTTAAACTATCTTCTTTCTAAGAGCGCTACCCCGCCAATCTTTTTCTAATGGTCTCGTAATGACTATCATTTAATTAGAGTTTTAATAAAGTTTTGTAAAGGGAAATAGAAACGTGTAGGTATTTAAAAAAAATTTATTACTCACATGTACACCATTTTTTAGTATTAACATATAGAAAAAACATCCTTAATGAGTATTACTTATCCTCTGCTAAATTACAATTATATTAGTAATTGGCAATAAAATAATGAACAATCATGGTCTTAAAAAGTTCAGTGAGAAATAGAAGTTTTACAGTTATTTTTTGGTTGTCCCGTTGCAATTCAACAACTTGAATTGATTCAAATTGTGAAAGGTCTTACGAAGAAGGTGTCATTCATTCTAAAACATAAAACAGAATTTTTGTTTGAAAGACATTACATTGTTTATTTTTTCTTGATATGTGGGCATCAGCATGGAATATGCCCATTTCTGGTTACCTTCGAGACATGAGTATAGTGCAAATAGATTCAGTATGGACGCTGGTATCACCCCCTTCTCAAGCGAGAAAATAATAACTTTGACCTTGAGTTGGAAAAGCGCGAATATTTCCTAAGCTAGAACCGGTCATAAGGGCCCTTTTCGTGCAACAGCCCACATATTATTCAAAAACAACTAAGGTATTCAATTTTGAAAGTATTGTTCCGTGGACGAGGCAAAACATGAAGAACAGAATAAGAAATTGTTCAGTTGGTTAAGAGTAAGAACACCCACATTTATCGAAACTTAGCGAAGGCTTATTCAAACTAAAAAATGGGGTAAGATATTGGGAGTCAGCAGATAAGAATATGCAAGACTTGATCTGTACACGGCGGTATTCGGTTTTTATCTGAAGACAAGTTGAAGAGAATGCATTGCCGAAGTAGAATTTTTCAAGAAGAGATGTTGGATCAGTGGGCTGCTCGTACTTTATTGGCTGAGAAAAGTGGTGAATTTGGACACACCCAATTTTTGACGTAAAAATTTTAAAGATAGGAACATCTTCAGACCAGAATTTTACAAATATTGTAAAGGTGATGCGGCGCATTAATTTATGATTGCGTCGGTAATTATACACTGTTAAAAATTTCCGCTCAAAACTTCCAACAAATGTATTGGAAGTTTATTTCCGAAACGTAAGGTAACGCTACAATACAAAATGTTGTAGTTCCCAAATGCTGGTACTGCAATGGTACCTCACATGTATTGGAATTTTACAATACATTTCCAGTAGCCAGTAACACTTCTGTCTCATATTGGTGGCTGGATATCTCGACACCTGTTGAACCGAAAAATTGAAGAAAAACAAACGCAAATCATTTCTAAGGACATTCATGGAATTCACGTAATTAATTGAATTCACGAAATTTATGGAATTCAAGGCATTCATGGAATTCAAGAAATTCACAGAATTAACGGAACTCACGGAATTCCAGGATTTCACTGAATTCACGGAATTCATGAAATTCATAGTATTCAAGGAATTCAAAGATTTCATGGAATTAAAGGAAATCGCGAAATTGGCGAAATTTATAGAATTCAAGGAATTGATGGAATTCAAGGAATTCACGGAATTTACGGAATTCGCGAAATCTAAAGAATTCACGAAATTCAAGGAATACCCGATTCGGGTAGTGTTTCTAGGTTTTTCTTGTAGTTATAAATAACTACAAGTGTGGGCTCACCACACCCACGATGTGCCAACAGCACTCATGTCAGTATTCTTGAATGGTCACCCATCCAAGTACTAACCGCGTCCAACGCTGCTTAACTTCAGTGATCTGACGAGAACTGGGTTTTTCAGCGTGGTATGGCCGTTGGCCATAATTCCGTCAATTCCTTAATAATATACCATTAAACCATTTCCCTTTCAGGGTAGGCGTGACACTACCCGATTCGGGTAGTGTTTCTAGGTTTTTCTTGTAGTTATAAATAACTACAAGTGTGGGCTCACCACACCCACGATGTGCCAACAGCACTCATGTCAGTATTCTTGAATTGGTCACCCATCCAAGTACTAACCGCGTCCAACGCTGCTTAACTTCAGTGATTACAGTTAATTGAATACAGTTAATTCCGCGAATTCCGTGAATACAGTCAATCCAGAGAATTTATAAAATGACATGAAATCCGTGAATTGTATGAATTTCGTGTGTTCCATAAATTCCGTGAATACCATGAATCCCGTGAATTCCAATAATTTCGTGAATTTCATGAATTCCATGAATTCCATGAATTTAGTGAATTCCATGAATTTAGTGAATTCCATGAATTCCATGAATTCCGTGAATCCCATGAATTCCGTGATTTCCGCGAATTTTATGAATTCCGTGAATTCTATGAATTCCATGAATTCCGTGAATTCCATAAATTTCGTGAATTCCATAAATCCCGTGAATTCCATGAATTCCGTGAATTCCATGATTTCTGCGAATTCCATGAATTCCATAAATTTCGTGAATTCTGTGAGTTCCATAAATTTAGTGAATTCCGTGCATTGCATAAATTTCGTGAATTCCATGAATTTTGTGAATTCCATTAATTCCGCAAATTCCATGAATTCCATAAATTTCGTGAATTCCATGAATTCTGTGAGTTCCATGAATTCTGTGAGTTCCATAAATTTAGTGAATTCCGCGAATTCCATGAATTCCGTGAATTGCATAAATTTCGTGAATTCCATGAATTTTGTGAATTCCATGAATTCTGTGAGTTCCATAAATTTAGTGAATTCCGCGAATTCCGTGAATTCAATAAATTTTGTGAATTCCGTGAATTCCATTAATTCCGCGAATTCCATGAATTCCATAAATTTCGTGAATTCCTTTAGTTTAATAAATTCCATGAATTCACGATTTACAGCACTTAAAATACATGTATTGCAATTTCGTCATTCCAATACCGTGTTTGCAATTTTACCTTACGCTTGTATTGTAGAAGTGTTGGAGAATTCCAAAAATTTGTAACAGTGTAGAGTTTGTGGCGTTTAGGCGGCTCGGTAAATAGGCTTAAGTTACAAATGCAATCTGGAGACAATATGACCTTAGCAAGGAGTTTTAGAAGGCAGAAATATTTATAATTTAAATGGTTATATTGCTATAATGTTCGATGGATAATGAATGAGCTTAGCAAACATAAATTTCTACGAGGATTCAGGATTTACCTATCTTAGAAATTGGCAGGAAAATAAGAAAGAGAAAAATAAGTTTCTAACGTTACGATGTAACAAGTATAACAAGAGGGATTGACCACTCTCCTTTGGCGTGTGCGACGTATATATTCTCAAAGAATATAGGGTTAGGTTTGAAAGCAGCTTTAAGCTGTACCTCGCCCTTTGGGTTCTTATATTAATTCTGACTGCCATGTACATATCCGTCTTGTTACGAACTCAATAAAGATTTATGTGAGAAGTTGTAGGCTCCGGAAGCTACGATCATGGTTCTTTA
>CAKNYM010033305.1:0-21770 GCA_932195095.1 Andricus curvator
TATTGTAAGTACTACTCATACAAAAAACCTGAGCTTTCTTAAAATGCTTACATTTCTTTAGTTTTTCGATATGTTGTGAGGGGTGTCTATCTGGCCGGGTTCCGGAATTGGGCCTATGGAATGGTAATTTCGTGAATCTTATCGCGAGTACTACTTACACAAAAAATTTGAGTTTCCGGAAATGATTAAATTTCTTTAGTTTTTCGACATTTTGCCAGGTGTGGCTGACTGGCCGCGTTTCGGCACTGGGCCAGCTGAACGGTAATTTTGTAAACGTTATGGTAGGTACTATACTTACACAAAAAATTCAAGCTTTCCTAAAATGCTTAAATTTTTTCAGTTTTTCGACATGTTGCAAGGGGTGGCTGACTGGCCGGGTTCTAGCACTTGTCCGGCTGAATGGTAATTTCGTAAATGTCATTGTAGGTACTTCTTGCACAAAATGTTTGAGCTTTCCTACAATGATTAATTTTTGTTCGTTTTTCGACACGTTTGCGGGGTTGTGGGGCCCAGGCATTCTAGCCCGGGCCATGTTGATGTACAGCCTATATGTAACCAAATATTCAAAAACTAGCTTTCCTAAAATACTCATGATTTTTTTTCACGAGTTCCTGGACTAATATAATATTGACCATTTTTATTATCTATATTCTCTAGACTTGTATACGAATATATATTAAAGTAGCTAAGGTTTCTAACAATGTTGTAAAGAGTTTAAATATTCACTTTTTGTTCCATAGGGGGATGTTAAAAAAAATTGGTATTGCATAATGATAGTATTGGTACGAGTACAAGCGATAAAATACGGACAATAAAATATTTTGATAAATCAAGAAAATATTATATCATCCACACTCGTCCCAATATTTTCTTGATTCAATGATAATTTTTTTCCGCGTCGTTGCTTTCACCAAATGGTCTTTTTTATGAGTTGTCCCATTATAATTGAAGTACACAAAGTGCACGGAGAGACCTTCTGCTGCACTATTTGTTAAAAATCGCACTTCATTTTACTATTTGTACTTTGTAATGGAGGGACAGAGGTGAACTGTTGTAATATTTACTATTTTGAGTAGTAATTTGCAGCTGTTAGGAGAATTACAAAATTTATTGGAATGAAACCTAAAACTATTCCATCTTTATCTCATGAAGTTTGCAGTATTTACAAAGGTCTGTAGTAATGTAGAGAGAGAGACCGGCGCGCACCGATTGTAAGTGACTTAGCAAAAACTAGTAGCCTTGCTCGCGCCTATTAATTTTTGTATGAAAAATAAAAAACCAAATATTTATTTTTTCTATGTTATTTATACTTAATTAATGTTACAAAATATTTGTATAAAATAATTAGAAGAAACTACAGGATGATCTCTCTAGCCTTCAATAAGGAGCTCCTTTTTTCTCTCTCTCTGTTAAAGGAGTAATGGATTTCTTATAATTCCTTTGTAGGTGAATTCTGCCATTGTTATCATTTCAAACAAATTTAGATTTCATTATAATTCAATTTAGTATAATTGGCTCCTCAATTTGTATATGAGTACGTAACTTTAAATTTGATGAATACTACGAATAATATTAATTTTTATTATTATATAAGTTGTACAAAATTTAAAAAAAATGAAAGATACATAGGATAATGGCAGTAATTACCAATCTTCCAATTTTTAAGAAATATGATAACAAATGTTTAAGTTGTCTATTTGCTCAGCAAGTATTGCCTTTACTCGATAGTAATCCTTTCGCCACTAAGATTTTATTATGCATTGAGAGATGTAGTGAATTTTTTAAATAAAAAATTAATTTTATAATTTTTTGTCATAAATGATGAAAGATATTACGGAAAAGTGAAATGTATTTTAGTATAACTTTTTTATACGTGACCATTTTTATCTTCTTCTTTCTTTATTTGTTTATACTCTCTTCCTTTCACATGTTTAAGAGTCTTTACATAACCATTACATGTATTCTTACAAACAAGCCTCATACTATCTTATTAACTATTTGCTACATATCGTCTTAACTTATTATTCTTAATTCTAAACGCTTGCGACTTTGCCCTGGGCTTCCATTTCCTCTTACCACTATAATTCTCATAATTGGACTCTACTCCGCAACACTACTTCGTAATTCTCCTTCTTTAGGAGTCATTTTTTGGCCTTTTCCCTACCCTGTGCAACCAGCTCTCTCTCTCTCTCAGCTCTTCCAGCTTCTTCATCCATTCCTCCCCCTGACCATTTTCATTCAGAATTAATTTAATTCTCTCTTCTATGCTCTCCCCTCCCGCTTCGTCACCTGTACCCGTCTCTAACACATGCAACCATGTTTCCTGCTTATACTTACATACTCTACACACATTCTCTTCTTCATTCATCCAATACCTAAATGCTCTTACACCCTCTCACATTCTGAATCTCACCACTCTATTCCATTTACTCTCCTTTTTAATCTTTTGCAGGTACTCTGGTTCGCCCTGCCTCTTCACCATTCTATACCAGCTGTTGTACCTTAAATCAGCAATTTTTTTCCATCTTTCCTCCCCTTGTCTTGCCTTAATCTCTTCCTCTATTTTCTCCCACTCCCTACCCCCAAGTTGCATACCACATTCAAACCTCATTACATATATCTCATCCTCCCATTTTGAACGCTCCACGTTGCCCCTCCTCTCTTTATCCATAAACTCCCGGGCACACGCTTGCGCAATTTTGCTTCCTTCTCCCCTTCTTAGTTTCTCTTCGAAGTTCCAGAGTCTTTTCATTTGCCTCACGACAATGTTTTCCCGTCCTAATTCTTCCCTCAGCATATAACCTGGGCAGCTCCAACTAACTCTCATAACCCATCTCAAAAATCTCTCCTGCAAACTTTCCACTCTCTTATGTTCCTTCCATCCCCAAATTTCCACTCCATAGCTTAACACTAACCACACTTAGACATCAAACATCCATACTCTCATATTCCAGTCGTCCTTAAACTTTCTTTTTCCTATACCCCATACTTGACCCATTACTTTACTCGTGCATTCTAACCTCTTTTTCACCTGCAGCTCGCTTCCTCCTCTGGTTGCGAAACAAAATCCTAGGTAGCAAAAATCATCCACCAACTCCACCACGACGCTATTTATCTTCCATTCATACTCTAATCTTCCCCTTTTATTTCTGAAACACATCATCTTAGTCTTGTTCACATTCACAGTTAAACCCTTTTCTCTCACATAGTCTTCGAACACTCTCATTAACGGATTCATACCTCTTTCATCATCCGTTAATAGCACTACATCACCTGCATATGCTAGTGAGTACATTTTTCCTATTCCTAACGTTGTTCCCCCTTTCCCTTTCCTCTCCAACTTCTCCTATAAATCTGCCAGAACAATACTAATTAGAAGTGGGCTCAACGGACACCCTTGCCTGAGGCACCTTCCTGTCCAGAATTCCTCTCCTTTCTTGTCTCCTATCTTCACCCTTATCTTAGTTTCCACAAATATTTCTTTTAACCTCTCTATTAATTCTTCGTCTGCTCCTCTCTCTTTCATGGCTGCCCATAAAACCCTCCTGTTAACTGAGTCAAATGCCCTTTCTTTCGCCCTAGGTTCCTATTGACTAGATAGTTGAGCACGTAGATGTTATCTATGGTTCCCCTCCCTTTACTGAAACCCGTTTGATTGTGTGGTATACTTCCTTTTTCTTCCACCTGTCTTTGTAACCTGCTTCTAAGAACTTCCGCATACATTTTATATCCCACCGAAATGAGTGTGATCCCTCTATATTCCTCTACCCTTTTTCCCTCTCCTTTCTTAATCAACGGTACTACCAGCCCTGTCTTCCATTCCTCCGGCCACCCTTCTCCTTTCCATACCTTATTGCAAATCTTCCACATCTCTTCTCTCACTCCTAATCCCCCATATTTCAGTGCTTCATTTTCCACTCTTTCATTCCTATTTCTTCATTTATGCCCTCCCTTCATCCTCTTTCCCTGTTTATCACTTCCCATTCCCTCCCTTCCTTTACAGCTTTCTCTACCTCTTTCATGTACCTTTCTTTCTCCTTCTGTCTTTTCTCCTTTATCTTCCTTTCGTGCTCTCTCTTTCTCCTGTTGAGTTCTCCTTTTTCCATTTCCCCTTTCCTCCATTTTCTTACACTCTTCTTCATCCTATCTTAACTTTCCCTGCTTTTATCGTTCCACAAACCTCTCCTAAACCCCTCTTCTTCTTCTCTTGGTCTCACCTCTTCCCTTACTTTATCAGTCACTCCATTGAGATCTTCTAGCATCTTGTCTACTCCTTCTTCTTCGAAACATCCTATTTCCTCGTTTTCTATTTTTTCTCTAAATTCTCTTAACTTTTCCTCTCCCTAAATGCCCATTTTGAACTTATTTTTCGTCTTTTTTCCCCCTTTTTCCCCTACCTCGCTTTGGTCTACCACCTCTCATTGTCGCCATCACCGGAAAGTGTTCTGAGCCTATCACGTCTCCCACTTCCATTTCAACCATCAACTTCCTTATTCTTTCTTCTGCCAGAATGCAATCTATGACGGTGTCCCCTATACCCGCGTACGTATATTCGCCTTCTTCATCTTCCTTGGTATTGCCGTTACAAATTAACCATCCCGCCTCTCTCAACAAGTCCAGAAGCCTCCTACCCTCTCGATCCGTTTCTTTTTGCTTCGAATTTCTTATGAAAATCTAATTTTCTCTATCCCATACCTCTCCTCCTTGTTCCCCTGTCCATGCATTCAAGTCCCCCCCTATTAGGATCAAGCTTTCATCCTTTTCCTCTGTCCATTTTCTTATTATTCTCCATCCTCCCTTTTCTCCTCTTCTTCTGTACACTCATACTACATCCATAATAATTTTTCCTAATTTTATTCTTCTAACCATTGTTCCGTCCTTTTCTTCTATATACTCTCCCTTTTCTTCCTCTACCACCAGTTCCTTTCTTACCACTGACACCATTCCACCCATTCCTCTCCCTTCTACATTTCTTTCTTGCATTCCAGACCTCTTGTCGTTTTACCCCCCCCCCCCCCGTGATACTTGAATCCCCCCTTTCCTCTGTCTTGTCCCCTTCCTTCACTACCCATTTCCTACTCTCCCTGAGATCTTCTACTTTATCGTCCCAAATCCATATATCTCCATTCAACCCTATCCTATCTCTCCCAGTCCTTACCCTATTACCTTTACTCCTCACAGACCATGCCTTTCGCTCGATTATCCACTTTCTTCTCCTTTCCCGCCACGTCAGATCTTCTTCGATTCTTTCTTTTCTTCCTTTCAATAACTTCTTCTTCTCTATAACTTCATACTTATCCCCCTCACTCCCTAATTTCACTAAAAATATACATTCTTTCCCCTCTTCCTTCCCTTCTAGTCTTCTTATCCCTTCTACTCTGACTTGCGCGCCGATGTCTCTCATCAGCTTCCCAATCTCTTCCTCTTCCTTTCACTGTCCACTCTCAAACCCTTCACTATCATATTCTTTTTCCTCTTCGCGCTCTCTTCCCCTTCCATTCTTCTTTCAACCTCAATCAGTCTCAAGCGCCACCTATCATCCTGCTCATGCCTAACCACCTCACATTCTCTCACTTCTTCCAAACTCTCTTTCTCTTCAACCTTATGCTCATTCCTTAGTGCTAGTTTGCTCACTCTCTCTTCTAGCAAATTTCATATCCCTTTTTCTATCCTCCTCATTCTCTCTCTGCCTATTCTCTATGCTTTCCAATTTGTTCCATACCTTCTCTTTCTTTCCTTTCCATAATTCATCCCATTCTTCCCACTTTTGTCTCACTTTTCTTACTTCGTATTTTACCCCCTCCCCTTGCCTCTGCATCTCATTCAGTCTTCCGCAAGCCTCATCTTCCGCAAGTCTCCTCTCGAAATCCCTTTATAAGAGCTTCTAATTTTACTAGCATATTTCCTTCATCCCTATCTCTCTGCGGTGTTATTTTTTTGTTTTAACTTTTTTAATTTCATTGCCCCTATCCGCATCTTCGCCCGCCCGTTCTCTTTTCCTTTTATCGTCCCCCGTTTTCTCCCCTTCACTATTCACGCTCTCGCTGCTAATCGCGCTCGCCGACTGTTGCCACCTGAGTAGAAGATCTCTCGATCCCGAACTTCTCGATCTAAATCTTTCTAATTTAGTGGGCCTCCCGCGCCTATGACCCCTTCCTCGATACGACTTTGCCGTTGATACGGGGTTCAAAGGCGTAGCGAACGTATCATCTGCGCTCCCCTCACTGCACTTGCCAAAAGAAATCAGCATAAGAGGGTGAGTTTGCGGTAACTTTTTTAAAGTTTGGGGCTGT
Source organism: Andricus curvator (assembly GCA_932195095.1). NCBI lineage: Eukaryota > Metazoa > Arthropoda > Insecta > Hymenoptera > Cynipidae > Andricus > Andricus curvator. The sequence continues at coordinate 6,294 of CAKNYM010033305.1, forward strand.
GATAGAAAGTGACGGGAGGGGAAGGGAGGAGACATGAGTGGGAGAGTTATGAACATTTTTATCGTATCTGTTGTTGTTTATGTAAAAATGAGTAAATTATTGTATTCTAAGAAGGAAATTATCCTGTTCATAGAACTTTCCAGGCCCTTATAAATGTTACAGTCTCTCTCTTATTAAAAGCTGAATTAAACAAACAAATTTCAAAAAATATAATTTTTTACTTCTGCGAAAATCTGTTTTTAATTTTTTTAGAATAATTCTTTTCAACGTATCGCATAATTTACTCAAAAAAAAAATTTTCTCCCTGAGGTATTCTGCGACTGTACTTGCATTTTACATATTACACATTTTACATACAAAATGCATGTAAAATATTTTTCATAAAATGATTGAAATGCTATGTCCTGTTTCGATATGATGCTCAGCTAGTGCTGATTGCGTGAAATGTTTTAGCCTGACTTTACTCTTATGTTCCTTTACACGTTGGCTTCCCGCCCTCCCGGTTTCTCCAATATAGTTTTTGCCACAAGAACAAGGGATTTTATATACTATCCATGGTGAACTGGATATTAGGGTGTATTTGATTGATGAAATCGAAGAACTTGTGTAGTTTCCTAATCCCTAACCCTAATCCAGTTTTCCCTAACCCTAATAACCAGTTCACCATGGAAATTGAACAAAACGGAAAATTACCTTTCTTGGACGTACTAGTTTACAAAAGATCTGATAACACATTAGGACATGAAGTTTACAGAAAACCCGCCCATGCAAACAGAAACCTACATGCCTCCTCCCACCACCACCCATCACAAAAGCAATCGGTCATCAACTCCCTGGTATACAGAGCTGTCTCCATAATAGATAAAGATAACTTACAAAAGGAACTACTAAATGTTAAACAAATCTTAATGCAAAATGATTACACAAACAAATTAATAAAGCTATAAGAAAATACACTCAAAAAAATAAGTCAACATAACCTACTAAAGAAAGAGAGAGAGAGGAAAACTACCACCATCCTACTCTACATTCAAGGTATCATAGAACAAATAGGAAGAATTCTCAACAAACACAACATCCAAATCATATTTAAACCACCTGCGAAAATAGGACAACTTCTGAACAACCCTAAAGATAGAAAGGCACCTCTCAGTGATTCGGGAGTATATAAAATCCCTTGTTCTTGTGGCAAAGTCTATATTTGAGAAAAACGAGAGAGCGGTGAGCCAACGTGTAAAGAAACATGAGAGTAAAGTCAGGCTAAAACATTTCACGCAATCAGCACTAGCTGAGCATCATATCGAAACAGGATATAACATTTTATTTGACAAAACAACCGTCATCGGAAAAACGTACAATATTTTTCCAAGTAAATATAGATAAGCAATCGAAATCTTAAAACACCCTGATAACACCAATAGGGACAATGTATATAATACTAATCCGATTTAACTTTCCGCCCTCCCGGGTTTTTAAAAAGAAGACTTGATTGGCCAATCAAGTTCGACCAGTCCCCACCATGTTTCGCACACCATTGAAACCCGAAAAGCTTTCAATTTTAAGTTTATTCTCAAATCCATTGTTCAAAGTAATTAGGTGGAAATCTATGTCCTTTGTTGAAAATTCGTCTTTTTTGGTAGAAAATTAATCTTTTTAGTTGAAAATTCAAATATTTGGTTTAAAATGTATGTACATATTTTATTCAAAATTCTTTCTCTTTGATACAAAAATGAATCTTCTCGTTTGAAAATTCATCTTTTTGATTGAAAATTTAAATATTTAGTTGAACATTCAACAGTTTTGTCTCAATAGTGTGTTGAGTCCAAGGCCTGAATTTGTAATTTATTATTCTAATTTATTTCCCTAATTTATTTGTAAAAGTGACGTATTTCAGCAGAAAAAAACAGAGAAAGTGCCATACAACAAACGTCGGATTGAAAAGTATTCGAAAGTATTGTATTTTGAATGCGATGTTGTCGAAAAGCATATTTTCAGAGAATATTTCGTGAGTGCAAAGCCATAATTTTTAATTCGACGCTTTTTGCAGCAAGTCAATATGTGCAGCAATAGTGTGACTAATGTTCTTTTGGATTTGCAAGCATTCCGAAGAATTTGATTCAGAGAACATCAAACAATCAAAGTTAAAATGCTGGCCTCACAAGCTCGATTTCCGAGACTCAAGTAGACGGAATTTGGACCGTTCCGGTATGTGGAATGCCGGCCGGCAGAAGATGGATGCTTCCGTGTGTTATGACAGGTATCAGGTCTGTCCCTGCCTGGTATTTTACAAATAATCCGTCTAGTTTGGATTAATTTTGGCCTATAGGTTAATATCCGGATGGGCCCCATAATCGTGTGTAGTGTGACATGGCCGTGGGTGAGTGTGGTCAGCTTTGCCAAGTGAGGTAGTACGGGTGGCATAGTGCCGGCTTTTCTCAATAGAAAGTGGACTCGGCGATTCCAGAGATCTCTGTAGGATGTCAGATCCTCTTTACCTTATAACTCCAGGTATCTAATCTAACCTACTTGGTAATAACAAGTTATATAAAATTTACTTGAAAATTTCTAACCTAAACAGCTCGCTTACTATCTGTTCTCCAAAATTAAAGTTAAGAAAAATAAGTTCGCTCTCATTCATCACACCTTAGGTTATAATAAGATCTTATCTCTAAATTTATATTCTAATTAGAGATCGTGCCGACCATGGGAATAGTCACGGTCAAATGTTTAGTTTTGTATTTCTTAAAAGCTGGTAAAGGATCCATAACGGGTGACTAGCCACCACGTTACACCTTCAAAAAATGTAATTGATTTTAGTAAGTTTAAAATGATTTCGGAAAAATACAAGGGAATTCAAAAGAATTTAATAAAATTTTGAAGAATTCAAAATGAGTTTAAAACACTTCAAAACGAATTAAACACAAACTGTGAACTTACAAAAATATCTATAGAACTGAATAGAATGGGGACGGCGACTGGTACTTGCGGCCGCTAGGGTCGCTAGTGCGCGTGGAGATACACAAGACGACGGTTCCAACGGTGCTAACGTCTGCTATTCGAATTATATCTGATTATATCAGTCCTTCATAACGCAGCGTTGAGGTGATTGCTTCAAGCACTATTTTCGAAATGCCAGGTGTGCATATGGTATTTGGGTGTACAAATAAAGGAGCAAATCGGCTTCCAAATAACAAAAACTAAGGAAACCGTAGATAATGCCTTGTTCTTGTGTACAAGGTATATCTCCACTCACGGTGCTGCCCTCTAAGCTGAGCTTGACAAATCGCCGTCCCCATTGATTTAATTCAAAAGAATTCAGGTGAATGAAAAAAAAATCGATAAAGACAATAAAAGAATTTATGGGTGATTCTGAACCAATCTATTGAGATTATGTATGTATATGTATTTATGTGTATATGTATTTATATGTGTATATGTATTTATGTATGCATATGTATTTATGGGAATATATCTCTTTCTAATTGCAGGTATTGTGTTTGATTTCTTTACTAGCATAATAATCTATTAATCAGACCTTGTAGTTTTCCTATAAATAATCGCTGATGAGGGGGTCTAAATTGACCCCGAAACATGTTCGGTCCGTATTAGTATAAAAAGGACGGTGAAAGGAAAAATTGAGAGGTTGGTTTTGGTTGACTTTTTCTTTTTTTCTCCCTCTTTTTTCATTTGGTTATTTCTGTCACTAATGAGCCGAAAACTGAGGTAGTGAAGAATTCTGTTTTTTAATTGTGAATATTTTTTATGCTCATTTTGCATAAAATTAATCGTGATAAAATAGATTCCTTTTCGATCTTAATTTAAAAATTTTTTAAATAGAGACACTAAACTCATAATTCGTTCCAATCTGCAGGGTTTGCTTAATAATATTTTCAGAATACTTTTAATTGAGTCTAAATAATTTTGCCTTCATTTATTGAAAGAAATCCAAAAACCCCAAAAAATATGGGCACTATGCTCAATTTTCCTTAATATTCACAATTTAAATAATTACAATAAGTTTTTTTAATAAAAATTATCGACTAATTAAAAACTAACACTTTAATTATTTAGATCTCTTGAAAATGCCTTAGATTCTTCCAAAACACCCTATCATGTTTCCAATCCTTTGAAATTTCTTAAAATTATTGAAATAAATACAAAATTCCTTAGAATCTTTTAAAATACTCTAAACGTTTTCAAACCCTTGAAATTTTGTTTAAATTCCTTAAAATTTTGTGAAGCTTTCGAAAATGCCGTGGAATTTTTTCAAGTACTCTAAAATATTTCAAGTTTTCTGAAATCAATTAAATTACTGAAATCAATTAAAAATTGCTTGGAATATTTTGAAATACTCTAAAAGTTTTTAAATCCTTTTAAAAAATTTAAACTCCTCCAGGTTATGTGAATCTTTTGAAAATGCCTTGGATTCTTGTGAAATTCTCTAAAACTATCCTAATCCTTTAAAATCCCTTCACATTATTCAAACAAATACCTACAAAATTGTTTGAAATATTTAAAAATTCCCTAAAATATTTCAAGTTCTTCAAAATCTTTAAAAATCACTTTAAACTTTTCAGATCTCTTGGAAATTTCTTGCAATCTTTTAAAATTTCCGAAAGATTTTTTTTTAATATTTTGAAATCACTCGAAACTTTTTAAAGCTTACGAAAATTCCTTGGAATCTTTTAGATACTCAAAATACTTCAAATCACTTTGAATCAATTAAACTATTAAAATCAGTTGGAAAATCCTTGAAATTTGTTAAAATATCCTAAAATATCTCAAACCCCTTTAAATCTTTTGGCATTAATTGAAATTATTGACATCTCTTTCAAATGCCTTGTATTCTTTTCAAATGCCTTAAAATATGCCCAGTCCTTTAAAATTCCTTCAATTTATTAAGATAAATAACAAAGTCCTTGGAATTTTCTGAAATTCTTTAAAATATTTTCCTACAATATATGTCAATTTAAAATGTTTTCAAATCAATTACAATTTTTTAAATTCTCTGAAATCCTATTAAATTAGTGAAATCAATACAAAATTCCTTAAAATCTTGTATAATACCTCAAAATATTTCAAATTCTTTGAAATCTTTTGAAATTCCTTGCAATTGTTTAAAGCTCTTGAAAATTCCTTGGATTAATGTACAGAATTCCTGAAAATAAAACAAGAATCTAACGATCAAATTTGGACAACCACCACAGAATGCTCCTATTGCAATTCCTAAAAACAAAAAAAAACAAAAATTTGTTTCTTTGGACAAAAATAAAAAAGAGGAAAGAAAAATGAGAAGGCAACCAACCAAATCCCCTTCCTTCTCTTTTTTATTTCTTTCGTCTTTTTTAATTTTATTATTATCAAAGCACAATATGAAAGCATGCACAATATTTACCAACGTTTCGGTGCTCATACAGCACCCTTATCAAGGTAAGAAAAATTAGAGCAGGTGGGAACAGCGACGAAACAACGACACTATCTCCTCGATACCTGAGATCTAAGTGTGGGTCTAAAGGCAAATCCGTTATAAATAAACAAGAAATAAGAGAAAGTCAAGAATAATGAAAACCTATTGATAAATGTAATTAATCATACTAGAATAACTTTTGTTCAATTTATCCAAATCAGTTTTCAAATTAATAGACAACTTATTTTGTTTTTTAATATAAAACATTTCCATGGATTCTCTCATTACTTTCACTATGTAAAATTTCAACATTATCCCAGTCAAACCCATGGTCAACATCAACAAACCCTCTCGTATATCTAGCAAGAACACTCTTATAACAATGTCCCAAACGAACATCACTTTTGTGTTCCTCCATCCTAGTATTAAGAAGTCTGCCACCTGTCCCACGTAAGTCATATTACAGACCTTGCAAGTGAGCTTGTAAACAACTCCACCTTTTTCAAATTGATTTGAAGGATCTTTACAAAAAGTTATTATTGAATCCATTTTAAATGGTGTACGGAAAATAGTATGAATATTCAATTTTTTAAACATAAATTCAATAGTTTTCGAAATTTGACCAAAAAAAAGGAAGAACAAAAGTATTAAAAGAACTATATTCTCTCAATTCTTTTTGATTATCTGTAGATAAAATTGTACTTTGTTTGTTTTTGATTTGTTGAATTCTAATTGTGATATGTTGCTCATTTAACTTTTGTGGATAATGATTAAGAAAAAGGATATTCCTAACAATATGCAAATTCTCTTTGTGAAATGAAATGTGGGACAAACCTAGAGCTCTGTCAACTAAGTTTTTGATTACTGCAATTTTGTTTTGAAAATGATGAGCCGAAAAGAAATTTAAAATTCTACCTGAATATGTAATTTTAAATAGATGGGACAAGATAAAAACACGTACTCGATTAAGTCAAAAAGATTTTATTACAGGGATAGTTTTCATTATGAACTCAACTTATTTTAAATTCAATGGATCTTTTTATAGGCAAAAGTTTGGTACTCCCATAGGTTCAGTCATTTCTCCGATTTTAGCAGAAATAGTTATGGAAGATTTGGATGTCTTTGCTTTCAAGAAGCTAGATTTTGTTTTGCCCTTTTACTTTCGGTATGTTGATGACACCTTATTGTGTGTTCCTGTAGCAAAGTTGCAGGCAGTTATTGATGCTTTTAACAGTTTTCATCCAAAACTTCAATTCACCCATGAAATAGAGAAAAATAATAAAATCAGTTTTTTGGACATATAAGTAATTAAAGGTCAGGATGGTAATATTATTACCAATTGGTATAGGAAAAGTACATATTCAAGTAGAATTTTAAATTTCTTTTTGGCTCATCCTTTTCAAAACAAAATTGCAGTAATCAAAAACTTAGCTGACAGAGCTCTATGTTTGTCCCACATTTCATTTCACAAAGAGAATTTGAATATTGTTAGGAATATCCTTTTTCTTAATCATTACCCACGAAAGTTAATTGAGCAACATATAAAAAATTAGAATTCAACAAATCAAAAACAAACAAAGTAACATTTTATCTACAAATAATCAGAAAGAATTGAGAGAATATAGTTCTTTTAATACTTTTGTTCTTCATTTTTTTGGTCAAATGTCGAAAACTATTGCATTTATGTTAAAAAAATTGAATATTCATACTATTTTCCGTACACCATTTAAAATTGATTCCATAATAACTTTTTGTAAAGATCCTTTAGATAAATTTGAAAGAGGTGGTGTTGTTTACAAGATCACTGGCAAGATCTGTAAGACGACTTATGTGGGACAGACTGGCAGACTTCTTGATACTAGGGTGGAGGAACACAAAAGTGATGTTCGTTTAGGACGCTGTTATAAGAGTGTTCTTGCTAGACATACGAGAGGGTTTGTTGATGTTGACCATGAGTTTGACTGGGATAATGTTGAAATTTTACATAGTGAAAGTAATGAGAGAAAGAGAGAATTCATGGAAATGCTCTATATTAAAAAACAAAATAAGTTGTCTATTAATTTGAAAACTGATTTGGATAAATTGAACAAAAGGTATTCTAGTATGATTAATTACATTTAGCAATAGGTTTTCATAATTTTTGACTTTCTCTTATTTCTTGTTTGTTTATAACGGATTTGCCAACGGCGACACCACGCTGAAAACACCAGTTCTCGTAAGATCACTGAAGTTAAGCATTGTTGGGCGCGGTTAGTACTTGGATGGGTGACCGTTCAGGAATACTGCGTGCTGTTGGCCCGTCGTAGGTGTGGTGGACCCACATTGGTAGTAAATATCCACCTAGAAACACTACCCGGATCGGGTAGTGAGGCAAGGAATTTTCGAGTTCGAACTGCTAATCAATTTTTTTTTTATATAACGGATTTGCCTTTTGACCCACACTTAGATCTCAGGTATCGAGGAGATAGCGTCATTTTTTCGTCGCTGTTCCCACCTGCTCTAATATTTCTTATCTTGATAAGGGTGTTGCATGAGCACCGAAACGTTGGTAAATATTGTGTATGCTTTCATATTGTGATTTGATAATAATAGAAATAAAAAAGACGAAAGAAATTTTTAAAAAAACGAGAAGGAAGGAGATTTGGTTGCTTGCCTTTTCATTTTTCTTTCCTTTTTTTTTTTATTTTGGTCCAAAGAAACAAATTTTTGTTTTTTTGTTTTTAGGAATTGCAATAGGAGCATTTTGTGGTGGTTGTCCAAATTTGATGGTTAGATTCTTGTTCTATTTTCAGGAATTCTATAGATTAACTTGAGTATTGGACCTTAAACGGGATTTTGAATTTGAATTTAATCTAATTTAAAATTCTTAAGATTCAACTCCTTGGATTTAAAAAAATACCCTATAGTCTTTAAACTTCTTTGAAATCCCTTCAAATTATCAAGATCAATTCCTTGAAGAATCGGTGTTTCTTTAAATAGATGTGTCCGTTAAGAGCGTAAAAATGCTTAATTTGAACATCCTTTCAAATTATAAAATTTTTGACCTGTAGAGTGTAGACATGCACAAATGTCGACATAACTCTATTCAAACCGAAAGAAAATAATTATTCAAATATTTTACTATAAGGAAATGGAGATTTTAATCCTATAGGTAAAGTAGAACCGAAATGTATACGAGTTGCACAAATGATATTTAATATTATAACTATAATTAAATTATAATAAAAATCACAGTTACAGAGCGTAAAAATGATTAATTTGAAATTTTTTTGTTTGCGTAAAAAGTTTAAAAACAGACTACCATCATAATTGAGGTTATGGGTCATTCCTCACCTTATAATATATTTAATGTATTTTCGTTTTACAAAACGACACAAGGTACGAAAAGAAATTAATGGACAAAAATTGTTCTACCGAAAAAATCTACACATTTTCTATAAACTCTGGTTACAAAAATATATTATATATAAAAAATTACCTTTTTGGGAAAAGGACACAAGCTATAATAACATTTTATTTAATAAAAATTTTCGCCTAAATTATATCTACAAATTTGCTCGAAACCGCTTTACACTAGGATGCGTATTTTTAGTTTAAATAGTAAAAAATAACATTGAAAGTAGACAAATCAAATTGATGGAAAAACGACACAAAATTCAATAAAATGTTTAATAACAAAATTGTTTGCTTCTCATAAGATGCGCACTTTTTCAATTATAAGAACAAGACTATGAAAATACGTATGTTTCAAAACCAATGCATCTTATGAATTGTAATAATATAGATTTCTTGAAATGATACATTCTCCAGGGTAGTTGAGAATAAAATTTAATGCAAAATAAGGAACAAATATTTAAAAAATCATGATAAATAAAATGTGTACTTGCAATATCTGAATAAGAAATCCCAGGCCGATGTACATAAATAAATGTAATATACATTTTATATAAAAGTGCTGAACATAATGTGAAAAAGTGCACATTTTGGACCAAATCGACTGATGCGTGATGAGAATGTGTTCGTTAAAGCCGAAGCAGCATTAACAAAAGAGAATTCACAATCACCGAATTACAGTTGTCGGTGCTTTGACCTTTAATTTTGAAAGGTCGGTAAATACATTATTGGGCACGAAACCAGAGATAAATATATTATGGAACGCGAAGCGCAAGAACCAACAGTCGCGCACACCAGGCGCGCTCAAACTTGCGAGCCGCGCGCCCGGCGCGCGAAGAGGCCCGCGCCACGGGCAGATTTTTTTATTAGAAATGTAGAAAATTCCCGGTTAAAAACTAAAGTCCCAATAATTCTTTAATTTTCCATGTTTCTTGGTTCCGACATTTAAAAATGATAATTTTTATTTAAAAATATTTTATTCTTATTCAATATTTTTTCAGCTTTAATTGAACGTGATTAAATGTATATACATTAGGGTGCTCAAAAAAGTACGTTTTTGCATTTTGCAAATGTCACTTGCTAAATTTCTTTCTTTAGGTGAGAAAATACAGCCATAAATTTTTTAAACATTTTTCTACAGATTTCGCTAGGCCGCTCTAGGTTTGAAAATTACTTTTCACATTTTTATACTTTGAAGATTCCTTTTGTACTTTAACATGTTTATTTACCTATCATTTACGTGAAAAAAATGTCAGCTAGTTTCAATTAAGGTCAATTTTGATGCAATTATGCATTTTTATAAGTTCGCTTATCGATTTGCTGACGGATTTCATTGAATTTTGAATTTCTGAAAATAAGACTTGATATAAAATAATAGCTAAAAATACATTTTTAAGTACTGTAGGAATCATTAAACTGTTACCCGGTATAAATATTTTAAATTTATTCCTTATGGAGAATATTTTCCTTATATTATAGAAGAAATCTTGTGCATATTATTTCCACAGGAAAAAAATTATTCCTCAATAAATAACAAATACTTTTTAATGTACAGTTTACTTGAGTTAATGCACAGTTTTCTGTGTTAAAATGTCCAAGCATGTCGGAAACGAATTTGGAAGTTTTGTTTTTAGGCTTGATCAGGATAAATTTTCCGAAGAAGTTTTTTGTTCTCAGCCTGAATTTTATAATGAACAAACCAGTATTCCCTCAGAAACATAATACTGCTTTTTATAAAATCGCGACTGGCCCGGCCTAAAATTTTAATCAGAGCCCCTAAATAACAAATTTCAAAATTTTATATCGTGAAACGTTTCGTGGCCTTAGAGAGGATTTGGTAGTCAACTTCCATCGTTTGGTCGTTATTCCTTTCTCTTTTTCTTTAAAGTAAAACAAAATTCGTGGGGCTAACTTCACACTGCCACAAAAGGTAAAAATTTCTCACTTTTTCTTTGTGGGGCTATTTAGTGTCCCTTTGGTAGCCTTTGCTATTCAATTCTCGACATTAGAGAGTTGATAGTTTTTTAAATAAACGAAGAAAAAACCGTCAAGGTCAAGCTCAAAATATTTCCAATATCCAAAAAATGAAACTGCATCCGGAAGTAGAATCGTTTGGTAGCCCCATTCTCACTTTTGGTAGTCCAGTGATCCAAAAACTTTTCGATTTACAGATGTTTTTTCCACAGGGGTGAGGGAAAACATAAAAATGTATTATTCATTAACTTTTCTTCTTCATATCGTTTCTTGGTCGCACTGTAATGTTTGGTAGTCGTGTCTCGACATTAGTGTCTCGACAAAGTTTGTCAGTAGGACCAAAAAATTATGAAATTTTAAAAACTAAAGTAATGTTTCGAAGCCGAATTGTGTGGTAGTCCCATTTCTACGTTTGGTAGTTCTGTGGCCGTTACTTTTTCAATTTACAGCAGTTTTTCTAAGAGTGATGTGGGGTGACTCAAAAATCATAAAACATACATCTTTTTCCTCACATCGTTTGGTGGTCGCATTGTGATGTTTTTTAGTCGTATCTCGACGCTAGAGAGTAGATCATTTTTGAAATAATCAAAAACCAACGTTTTTATGCAGAAAAAATTTTGAAATTTTTAAAAATTAAGTTATGTTTCGAAGCAGAACACGGTAACCCTCAACCAACTTCAACCTAAACTTCTCACTGAACGCAAATTCTTTGCAGGATTTAATTCTTTGATGTTGCCTGAATATTTCAAGCGATAAATGAAAGAAAATCGATCAAGCCCTTTTTTGAAAACTCAAATTTTAATTTTTTGAGATTTTTTTTGTAATAAAAAATTTTAATTATGTGTAATTGTGTACGCTGTACTCTCTTAAAATGAACCAGTGAAATCTCACTGATCTTAGTTTTGATGATTTTATTTTCCAGTACTTTTCTGTTTGCGGTATACATTTTTTCCGTGTCCAATAAATAATAAATCAATTATAATAAAAAATAATCAGACATTAGTTTCAATACAGCAGTTGAAGTGGGGAAAGCTAAACGCCGTTGAGTCCAATCAACCTAATTTTACGTGAGAAGGAAAAAACCTTTCTAGAGGAACAATTTACAACCAATTGAGTCAATTATTTTTGTTTACATAGGTGGATGGATCAGTTTTAAATCCATTATGTGTATAAATAGATGGCGCTGCATGTGTATGTAATGCTCTAATGGAAATGGCGATGGACTTAGCACCATTTAGCTTTCCTTGCTATTATAAATAAAAATAATACATAAATCGTCAAGCAAACAATCTGCTTAGTTCCGACTGACTGTTATCCAGATTTAACCACATTTTTGGATTGAACACTTTAGATTTCAAATTCCGCGGATTCCAAAACTTTTTTGCACTGTGAAAAAAATCAGAACCCTAAAATATTTTCCATTTTAGAAAAAAATATTGGGATGGTAACTTTGAATAACTGTGAATTTTTGTCTAAGCTTCACTGTGGAAATTTTTAGACACTTCAAAAATCACACACATAACATAGCTGATACCAAATGTTGAAACAGGTATTCTAAGTAAAACTTTCTTTCAACCTATAAACGCTTTTGAAAATCACTTTTTTGTAAATATAAAAATTTTGAGTCATTGTACACTTTGGTTTTCATTAATTTAAACAATTATCAACTCTTAAATGTCGACACACGACTATAAAACATCACAATGTGACATCCAACCGATTTGAAAAAGAAAAATTGATAATTCATCATTTTTAACTCATACCCCACCACAATTAGGAAAAATTTTCATAAATGGAAATGTTTTTGGGCCACTGAACCATCAAACGTAGAAATGCGACCACCAAACGAGTTGAAGAAGAGAAATAAATTATTTATGATTTTTGAGACATCTCCCACCACTTTTAGAAAAGACTGCTGTAAATTTGAAGTGCTTGGTCCACTAAACTAGCAAAAGTAGAAATGGGACTACCAAATGATTCTACTTCGAAACATCACTTAACTTTTTGAAATTTCGTTGGTGTTACTGTAAATTTTTTTATTTTTTATTATTGAAACAATTATCCACTCTCTAATGTCGAAACACGACTACCAATCCTGACAGTACACCCAACTAACGATTTGAAGAAGAAAGGTGGATGAATAATCATTTTTTTATGTTTTCCCCCACCCCTATGGAAAAAAACATCTTTAAATCGAAAAGTTTTTGGTTTTTGAGTCGGAACTTTTTATTTGAGGGGGGGGGGGATTTCACACCACTATGCAAGATACTCAAACCGCATATCCTGACTTTGAGCTAAAGAATGTACTGTGTAGTACGTACGATAATTATTCAGCATGTGGCGCGTACCCACACAGGCCGTAATGTTAAACGCGTATTCTCTTCCTCACTTTACAACTAGCTTGTCATCAATGGAGGCCGTAACGGACTTACGGTTATGCGAATATCGGTTTCGTCCAAAATGGCATTCGCAGTAGTTAGTAACTTGCAAGGAGTTATAAATGACATATTTTCTAGAGTGATCGACTCGTATTTTAGAAGCGCACGCGGCAGCTGTCACTTTTAGTGACAACACGATGACAAGAAACTACTCTCGATGAGATCCCCAACCGTGAAGAGAACGTTAGAGAATAGAGACTGCGGATATCCGAAATCAGTATGACTGGTACTGGTTTATTAAGTGTCTAACTGTATCTGAGTTTAGCGGCCCTTGCAGTACTCGTGGGCTGTTTTTTTACCGTTTGAGAAATACTTGCGTGAGATTTTGAGTGAAACTTTAATAGTTTGATTTGAAAATAAATATCAACTTGGATTAGAAAATTATATTTAGATTAAATCGAACAAAAAAATCCTCTTTATTACCGAAAATTGAAGTCAAGATTCTTGGAAATAATGAGAAATGTAAAAGTTTTATACCCCATAGACGAAAAAAAAACTATAAAGGCAAAAATGAAAATACTTCCATCTAAAATTTGAAACAAAAAATACAGAAATAGGAAAGAAAAATAAGGCGACCTCGAAATCATCAGTATTTATTTTCTTCTCTCGTCTTTCTCTATTTCGAAATTTTTTATTCTCTAAACAAAAAATAGATAATAAAGAAATAAAAATTATATATAATGGTATATGATGGTAAAGAAAATGTAAAAGCCTGGCAAAAAGCCATCTCAAGAGAAAATGTTGTCAAAACGGAAAACGGCGTGTGCGACAGACATTTTTTTATGCAAGATATTTTGTGGACGCGAAAAATGTTTGTAGAGGACGGAGTCACTGTTCTGGTAGTGGTAAGTCTAATCATAAAATATTTATATTTACAATAATTAATTGTTGTTCACGTTCATGGTAAGAATATTATTGTTATTTATATAATAATTAGCAATTAATATTTCCATATTTTTGTTTGAACTGTTTGTGATATATTAAATATAGGTAAGTTGCACCGCGCAGCAATGCCGGTCGCACCGGTTTATATATTTTTACATTCTCATCCTAATGAGAAGGCATTGGTTTTATGTAAAATTTGACTTGGTCAGCTTTCATCACATCTTCGCCTTTTGAGGCCCTCTGAGTCAGAAGAAACGATTTTTACGAAGGTGTCTGTCGTCTGTACCTGTAGTCCGTCTGTCTGTAGTCTGTAGGCACGATAACTTTCGAAAAAATGATCAGATTGGATTGTGCTTTGGCATACTTTTTTAAGGCCTAAAAGAAAAGAACAAGTTCGTTAGCTAGCTATTTTAGATGAAAATTCAAGAAGTTAGAGCATTTTCCAAATTTTTTAGACGATTTTCTTCAAGATTTGAAAATTCTATTTTCAATCAAAGTAAAATTATCAGAGTTATAGCATTTTCAAAATCTGAAAAAAACGAAAATTAAGATTTTAAGCCAAACAACGCACGATACGAAAAAAAGTCAAGAAAAGAAAAACGTTGCTTTTTGAAAGCCCTACAATATTATTATAACAACTTTTTGAATTTGTTTGAAAAATAGAAAATTCAAATTTTGACCCCACACAACATAATGAATAATTTCATTTTTCGGTCAAACTATGCAAGGCACAAAAAAAGATTTATAAACAAAAATTATGCACTTAAAAAAATATCTACTTTGTTCTCACGAAGTAGTATAAGGAGATCCAACTCTATGGGCCATTTCGGAAAGTTGTACCCCCATTTTTCCGTGCCCACATCCTATAGCACTTCAGATAACGTATTCTAGCGCCTCTTGCGGAACCGTTATAACATAGGTTTTGCCGTTGATTTTCAACAGTTTCAAATTTTCGCATGAGAGGCGCTACAATACTTAATCTGGTATGCTGTTCGTATGCTATAGGAAGTGGGCACGGAAAAATGGGGGGTATCCTTATATTAGAGTTGGATCTCCTTATACTACTTCGTGTTTGTTCTGAATCATTTTTTAGAGGACGTGTGGTTTTTGTTTCAATCGTGAAAAATGACATTACAAATAAACCAATCCAATTTTTGGAGAAAAAGAAGAAAGAGCTTTAAGAAAATAATAAATATAGATAAATATAGAAGGTATCTAAATAAATGAAGAAGGTATAATATGGAACATTTTATCTCAAACTGAGAAAATATCTTCATTTTTTAAAATTCATTGGTAGAAATAAAAAAAATTTGATGAAAACTATGTATTTTAGTACCTCCCCTGGGGGCTGTAACACCTTGTAGTTGGTGGGGAGGCTTA
>CAKNYM010033308.1:0-27796 GCA_932195095.1 Andricus curvator
CTACGTTTGCATGTATTGCTCCCAGATGGGAACGTGGTGGGGGCCGAGAAATCCCACGTTCTGGAGCCTCTGATACCTACATGCCTCATCAACTCCATTGTATACAGAGCTGTCTCCATAACAGATAAAGATAACTTACTAAAGGAACTACAAAATTTTAAACAAATCCTAATACGATTTCACAAACAAAAAAGTTGATAAAGCAATAAGAAAATACACTTGGAAAACAAGCCAACACAGGAAGAATTCTCAACAAACACAACATCCAAACCGTATTTAAAGCACCTGCGAAAATTGGACAACTTCTAGACAACCCTAAAGATAAAAAGGCACCTCTCAGTGATCCGGGAGTATATAAAATCCCTTGTTCTTGTGGCAAAGTCTATATTGGAGAAACCGGGAGCGCGATGAGCCAACGTGTAAAGGAACATGAGAGTAAAGTCAGGCTAAAGCATTTCACGCAGTCAGTACTAGCTGAGCATCAAATCGAAACAGGACATAGCATTTTACTTGACAAAACAAACATCATCGCAAAAACATACAACATTTTTCCAAGAAAACATAAGGAAGCAATCAAAATCTTAAAACACCCTAATAACATCAATAGGGACA
The DNA here is from genome assembly GCA_932195095.1 of Andricus curvator. Taxonomy (NCBI): domain Eukaryota; kingdom Metazoa; phylum Arthropoda; class Insecta; order Hymenoptera; family Cynipidae; genus Andricus; species Andricus curvator. The sequence goes on from CAKNYM010033308.1 coordinate 613, forward strand.
ATGGATATAATAACAATCCGATTTCGCTTTTCGTCCTCCCGGGTTAAAAAAAAAAACTTGATTGACCAATCAAGTTCGACCAGTCCCCACCATGGGGCGCTCTGGCCAATCACAGGCATCGTAGAGAATATATATAATAACAACATTACCTGAAACTTCAGTTTCAGGTCAGCCCTGAAGAAGTGAACTGCAATGTTCACGAAACGTCGGCAAGATTCGTAGTTTTTCACACGATTGAAACACGAAAAACCACCTTTAAATTTATTATAAAGTAAACAATTTTTTTGCATTTTTTTAAATCACTATTGATGGGTCATTCTGGTCCTCAGTAGGTCATTCCAAGCGACTGCAAAATGCAAACAACTGTTATGTTCCCAATGTCATAACCGTTTTCCTCATATAAATAAGGTAAATAAATTTGTTACAAAATTAAAAAACGGTATTGGTAGGTCATGGATGGCCGTAAAATGTTCTTCAATAGGTCTGTTGATGCATCTCCGAGGCGCGAACATATATATATATATATATATATATATATATACCAGATATAGTATTGTTGTATTTGGAATATAAAAAAAGTTTCTAGCTTAAAATGTTATCAGACCGGGACATCAGTTGAAGGTATAATTTCTGAAAACTAGAGAAAAAAGTTACACACACGCATACGAAAATTTTCTTAAAATTGGAATTGTAGGTACCTGTGGTCGAATTATATCGAAACATGTCAAAAAAGTAAATTTGAAAATTTACATAATTACAAACCTTCCTTTATGAGGAAGCAAAAATGTAAATATTTGACTGAAATTTGGTGAAATATTTCGAAATATATAAGGGCACGTCTTTCTTATCCAGTTCAAGTTAGATTTTGTTTAAATAGTGCAATTTTACTATTTTTTAACTCGGAATGTAACCAATGCCCCAAGTACAATATAAATAATAAATTTCCATTATTTAAACTAAAATTAAAATTAAAATGAGCCAGACAGATGTTCCCTTATATAATTGTAACCGTTTTCAAATGTTTCAGTACAATATTTCAATTTTTTAAATGATAAACCAGGCGAATGTAATATATATCGTCCCAAGCGTTTAGTCCTAATGTTTGACACTCGATGTCTGGCCGTCTTGGATTTCTCCACCCAACCTGAAGTACCTTATTAAGTTTTCCAGCTATAGTGGGAGAAACCCGAGACATCTGCAATCTGAGAACTAAACAATGATGTCAATTTCATGGGACGAAATGTTATTGTTTTTATAAATTGGGAGAAAATGATTTTTTACCATAAGTGTATTTGTATCTTAATTTCTATTTTTCAAAAGCTGTTCAATTAAATAATAAAATCGATAAGTTTTTTGAAACAATTTAATTATTTAACTGAATACCCCTTGAAAAATTAACAATTATATCGAAAAGCACAATCATGGTGAAAACTCATTTTTTTCCAAGTTATTATAAAAATAAAGTTTCGTCCCATGCAATTGGTGTGTGAGTATGAAGCCGTAGTGTGTATCACGATGAGTTATTGAAGTTAATAAATTATTGTCCTAAAAAATTCACCACAAAACACGTCAAACTATAATTCCTGCCCATTTTTCATTTTAAAAATCATGTCATTCGAAAAAAAAATTTTTTTCTCAAAATTCGAAAATTCTGAGGTTATATGAAAACTGAGGACTACACGATAAAACTGACTTTAGATTCGTCATCAGCAGGTCAAATTCCATAGGAGATGATGAATTTCGTTTCTATCTCAAGCCACATTTTTTTGTGGCGCTGCTTTTTACATCAACAATGTTCCCTAAAACTTCACTCTAAAAACTAGAAATCTTTTTTTTTATGTTATCATTTTTTCCGTGTCCTGTTTTTGAATATAATAACATCATGCTGTTATTTTCAATGTAAAACAAATGAATCTGGGTTCCCACCAGTAGTATCATTTTAGTACTACTCGAGACAGTTTTTTCTGAGTCTTATTGTAATACCTGAAACTAGCCCTGAAATAATACTTTGTTTTTACTGAGTAGGGCAATTAACGGAATTATCCTATCCAGTAGTTATTTACTAACTACAAGAAACTATTCACCTAGAAACATTACCCGAATCGGGTAGTGTCACGCCTACCCTGAAAGGGAAATGGCTTAATGGTAACTACTACTACTTAATCGGAATTTGCAATAATTCAGTTTTTGAATTTCAGAATTTGCAAAAAAGTAATTTATACAACCAGGACCCATAAGTATAGCGAGCAAAAAGCGGTTTTAATAAACACTTCCTAGACCATCAAGTAGTAGAAGCCTAAAACCGTATGGAATGACAGATGGTATCTCTAAAATAGCATCCAGAACGGTAAAATACGAACTCAAACCACACCATATCCCTAATTTAGTGCCTAATACAAATTCGGCGCAATAGATTTCAAACAGCGTATTCAATTCATAACATCTTTATCTCATCAGGCACTTCACTTAGTCCGTAACTGATGACAAAAAACCGGGTTCATCCGAGAAAAAGTTTTTAAGAACACATTAATAATGAAGTAATAGTGTTATATGCATCTCACGTACACGACCGCAAACCCGTTGCGTTATACACCTGACCCGCAATAACTGCATTCATATTCGTAAGTATGGCGATCATGCTACAAGAAATGCAAATTGAATGATCAAAATTGTTAGATTATCCATGAATTTAATAATTCGCGCATTTTTTGAAAAATTGTATGTGGAATTAATCCTCTTTCTTCCAATAAAAAGAAGTATGATAGGAAGAATATAGAAGGGAGTGAGCACAAAATTCGATTTATAGAGGCATACCGATTTATAAAGGTTTATTCTTGGATAAATTAGCATCATACCTAGATGAATATTACATTTTCAGCTCTTTCTTCTCATCTTTTAGTAATAAAAAGTTTGATTTCTTGCTTTGACTTTTATCAAAACTCAAAGAGACTCAGTTATCAGAGAAAGAAAAGTTTTACAATACTTTGATTGATTCGACAGTTCTAATAACGCCTTTTCGGACTTTTTTATATCTATTTTATATTAGCAATTAGAGTGCATGTCCCAAAGGGCATTATGTATATTATTAAACTGTCCCAATGACTAAACAAACTACACTCAGATGGAAACTTACAATCCTATTCTGAAAATGACTTGATATAGTTTTTCGCAAACAAGAATTCGCAGGAAAAAGTGCTAACTATTCTACTAACGGAACAAAATCACGTTCTCCATGACCGGGCAGATAAACATGTTCCAGAGAATGGTCTTAGCTAGTCAGAATTCACCGAGTAACCTGTAACAGGAAGGATACCCATTTAAAAACAATTAAAGCGGTGAGGTGAACAATGTTAAACGCCATTTCGGGTATAACGACCTTTATAGAGACTTCACAGATACTTTGCAAAGCATCGTTAAAATATTGTTTTAAAGTTCAGTTTTTCAGAAAAATAGATCAATGACTCAACATCAGGATTCAGGATATGTTTAAATTGGAGGATGGGATTCCGGGTCCAAATTAATTTTACACGCCACTAAATTCCGTTAGATCAAACGATTAAGTAGTACCTAATAAGGTACAATAAAACTTCTTTAGGTCTCACTCATGAAAGAAGAATAACGGAGAACGTATTGACTGGATGGATTTTAACGAATTAAGTCCATCGGTCAGTTTTGCGACCACCCCTGCAGCACATCTGGCGACTTTACTTTATTTTTAAATAAAGATTTAAAGAGATAATGAGGTTATCCAAAAAATTCATATTTAATCTCACATATACCCTCAAATTGAAAGATTAACTAGATCGTATACTGGACGTTCTTATTTGATACTTGCTGAAACAGTTGATTTCACAAAGTAATGGGAAGAGATTTATAGCCAATGTTAGCTTTAGTTGATAAATATTACAAGAGAATACAATTCTAAAGAATAAATAGATTTACAAGATAAAATCAGGACCATCCTATTTTATTTAAAAACATCAACTTTATAGACGGCGTTTTACTTATTAATCTAATACTCCAGGTTGAAAATATTAAGTTCGAAGATATAATATTACAATAAACGTCATATTGTCATACGTGCAAACAAAATATGCTTCGAATAGTATTATCGTCTTAGATGGCTAGCTCGATGATGGTGTTATTAAAAATACAAATCTTCTGAACTTTGGCGAACAGCAACCCGAGAAGTCGGTTTAGCTCCATAAATCACTCTCGGGAAAGACATTATTCTTCTCGTAATTTTCAAATCGGTTGCGAATGCCTAAAACGTTAGATCCTTTGATTTTAATGCAATTTTTTCCTGCACTCTTGCAGATATGATATAACTATCTACAAAAGGATTCGCAAACAAGTAAAACTTGCTTCCTGCGAAACAATTTTAAAAATGTCAACATTATTAATCAAATTTTCTAAAGTAATTCTAAAAATTATGGACATTATACTAACCTCGTTGAGATTCGACATGATTATACTTTCTATACGCTACAATATGAATAAATAATTTCAATTTCCCGGCTGCTTAAAATTGCCACACATCGAAAATAGATACTGTAGAAATATATAAAAAATTGTTTTTTACACTTTTCTTGAAAACTATTTAATGTAACATAAAATGCTAATAACTGTAAATATCTCATTAGTTAGAATCCTTAATTTGTGTAATGATTCTTCGCCAAAACTCAAAATTTTCGCAGGTAATTAAATTGAATTAAGAAATAAAAAAAAAAAACGCTAAAATACAATTTTCAGCATTTAATTACATATTGACAAACAAAATATAAAAAGCATTTGGAAATTAATATTTGTTATTTTCTGTTTATCGAATCTATTTCTAAAAATTTATTTTAAGGTCACTTTACGATATAAATGATGCTAGGCTTTTAGATTTCTCTTTATGGAAAATTCTGAACAAAAAGGTCACATTCGCTTCCCCGCGTAATACCTTTGCGGAAAAATTTGCAGTCATTGTAAATTTTGGTAGATTTGTTCTTCTTCGTCACAAGTACTTTTGTATCACAAAAAACATATAGAATATTATACTATACAAATTTATTAGGTTATTTCGGATATACAAATGATAAACTTGAGATAAGTTTATCATAAATAAGATGAATATAATCAATATCTTGGTCATTACGTTTCAAAAGCTTAACTTAAAAACTATGATTCCACAATAGCCTTTTTTTAATACCAGATGTGTATAGGAATTTAAAAGGTTGTTGAAACATTTTCTACGAAATTTTATTTGGTGAACGCAGATTACATGTGAATGACTTTCCGGCATATTCTATTCTGGTCAAATCTGGGAAATATACACTACCGTCGGATATTGTCGGTACGATCAGCGGAAGTACTATTAAAAATCACTACGGAATTTGAAACGGGAAAAACCGGTAGAAAGCTTATTAAATTACGCGTCGAATGACCCCTAATGCAGATATTTTTGACCTTTTGAAGAGAATGTACCACATGGGAGGTTTAAAAATAATGCAAGAAATTTTCGAATTTTGTACCTCGACTTCAACTTGTGGCATGACCTAGGAAAGTTGTAGCAAAAATCTCAAATTCATACCACACAGTTTTTTAAGCCTTATCTTTAATTTAAGACAATAAAACTTTAAAAATCTTCATTGGTTCTCGAAGTACGACTAAACCTGTCCAAGCTTGTCTAGGCCGAATTTCAGTCGCTTTAGCAGCAAGTGTGGCCGTCTGCAGTGATCTTCGACTGAAACTCGATGTAGACACGCTTGGACATTTATTGTCAAATATTGGGGACCCGTGAATATTTTTGAAGTTTTATTGGCCTAAATTAAATATGAAATTCAAAAAATTATGTCCTCTCAATTTTAGTTTATTGTTATAAGTATCCTAAGTCACAGCACGAGTTGAAGTTAAAAAAGAAAATCAGAGAAATTCTCGGCGATCACCGCTCTTGCGGTCGACAGCAGTAATCGCCGATTGAAACTTAACATTTGAGACTTTCACATTTTTAGTCGTATCTCGAGAACCCGTGAAGATTTATTAAGTGTTATCGGCTTAAATTGAAGATATGACTTCAAAGACTTTGCGGTATCAATTTGAGATTTTTTCTACAAGTTTCCTAGGTCATGCTTTTTTTGAATCCGAGGTTACATCGGTCATTTTTCTAGCAAATAACTTGATATTAACGTAAGAGCTATTCAAAGGAAGTAGATATGATTATTTTCTTCAAAGAACTGTTTAATGCATTTTGATTCAGCGCTATAGTTTGCGTTTTCCTATGGTTCGTAAACTTCAGAAACAGTCGACTCCGGCCGATAAATATATCAAGCCAGGAGAGCCTATAGCCTCTTTGGGGTTCTAAATAAATTTACAGAAAAAGAATGATTATTTTTCAAAATTTCTCGGTCCACTGGGAGCTGAGATATTTAATTGTAAATATGTCAATTTTTATGCAAATTTAATTGTTAATAGTTCTATAGCTTGAAAACGGGTAAATGTACAAAAAAATGTAAAGACAGAAAAAGTTTTTTCTTGGTACAAACCTTCTGAGAAATATTTTCCATAATGTTTTTCCATAAATAATGTATTTGTTTCAAAACCTTGCTTAAACAATTAAAGACCAAGTTTTCGAAAAGTGCCCCTCATATTCATAGTCAGAGGGTCTTTTTCGATGTTTTGAGCTAAAGGCACCTTCTAGACCTATCAGTGCATACAGAAGTATTAGATTATGATGATCATTTTCGAATTTCTTGAAAATAAACACCTGCAAATAATACTTAAGCTCGGATATTTACAGTAATACTATTTTTTTGTATCAATGCACTGCACTAATTAGAAAATTTATAATATTTAAAAAAAGTTACTGCTGTTAAAAGTAACCTATTTTTAGAGAATCACCCATATAAGTGCTTTCTGTTTAATTTCTCGACTTCTCTAAGTTGGTAATAAAAACCTTAGCCCCCTTGAGATAAGCGAACCATCACTCTAAATTCCTAGCGCGAAATTCAAGTTTAACTTTCGGCCCTGTGGCTTGGCCTCTGGCCAATAAACTTCTCGTAATTCACGTAAAACACAATCCATCCACTTATAGAGTAAGGATTTCGTATGAAAGTTACTTAAATGAATGTTGGGCCAGTGTATACGCCAGAAATATTAGCATTTGCAAGTTTTACTCTGAACAAACTTAGTAGAATTATAGTACTATATGAAAAGGATATTTCGGTTCAAAATGATTTTTGGAAATGTTCAAACTTATGGCAAATACGTCATGTTGACTTTCGATATTGAATGTTCTTGTATTATCAATATTTTTAAACACACAAAATTGCATTTTAATAAAAATTGAAAGTATTATATATATATATATATATTAGGGGGTATAATGTTATATATAACACTAAACAAATTTTAAATACAAATTCGATTTTTTGTGAATTACTCCTTTTTTAATTTTTTAAAATCGGGATATGAAAATTTCTTATCATTTCAACTTTCTTTTAAAAAATTCATTAAGAGTCTTCTGGGTAACAAGATATGCTAATTTTAGTGGAGCAGCACACCAAGTACGCAATGAGCCACGAGAGTCCGGAATTATTCTACTCATGTCTCATAAATATAAGATGAAACTTTTAAGAAATTTTCCCTTTATTCAAAACACGGGAATTAAATTCAAGAGTTTTCATTGTACAAATTTTTCCTGCACCGGCATGGTTTCAACTTGGAGGAGGTAAAACAGGTATTATAGAGCCCTCTAAGTTTATTCTTATGTTACTGTTTGGACCCTGCAACTGTATACCTTGAAATAGTGTACGAGAGCGAATGCCGTAAGTAATCCCACTATGCGAAAAAATTTTAGTTAGACCATTAAGAGGTGTTATATCACGGCAGATGAGTGCCCGATCAGTTTTGTAGTATGAATCTTCACTTGCGATTACTTCGAGTCGTGAACCTGGTGCTATTATATTTCGAGTTTTGCCTCATCTGCATTTATAACTTTTAGTAGTACTCGTGATACTCAATCTCTAACAACTGCCTCAATGTTTATGCTTATATATCACGGTCATAATTTCGCAGACAAATGTCTAGTTTTTGTTGCGAATTGTTTTTGTTACACCTTAATTCAAGTCCGTTGTAAGTCTTAAACCTGAACTTAAACCCATTTTTTGTCTTAAAAGAACACCGTGCGCCTACTTTTTGGCTTCAAACAAGACAAGTATTATTGAGCCATGATTTGGTATTTCATAACATGGATGAGCAAATTTAAACGACGATAATTAAAAATATTGAATAAGTATTTCATGGAATTTACAATAACTCATTAATTATACACGAAAATAAAAATTAGCATTGAATCTAGAAAATATGCATACAGTGGAGGGGACGTCAGTGCGTTTCTGACAAAGTGAATTTAATAATAATAAGTCAACTATAAACTTTTGTTTACCTGGTACACATGCTTCTGTGGCGTCTGAAGGAACATGTTTCCGAATAAGCAAAATTTCGTACTTGATTTAATATGCTGAAATTGACAATTTTTAAATTTTATATAGTATTTTATTTAAAATTATAATCATGATTATTTGAAAAAATGGCGAATGTTCTTATTTTTAAAAGTGGAGGTTCTTCCCTAGAAGGCCCTGCTTCGCTTACTACGCTGTCTATAATAATGAGGATAACGAAAAATGTTTTCTGATTGTAATATATTTTAATTTGTTTTCGCTGTCAAGACTTAACTTTCCACCGAGCTTTCCACACTTATTAAATTGATGTCGGCTCAATTTCTGAGCCGCTTGTATAAGTTAAATCGCCACAAAGCACACAGGAAGTTAAAAGCAAAGTTTTATGGCTTGCTTTCCATTTAAAAGGCTTTTAAAGCTTCGTTCGTTAACAGTATCGTTGAGTGAACAGATAAAACGGGCGAAAAAAGACGTAGCTTAATACGCGGAAACACCCGCGCGATGGGAACTTCCTTCTTTCTCTAATAAAAGAGCTGCGCCGTTCTTGCCAAGATTGTGCATCGTCTTGTTGCTGGTTTTGTTAAATCAAGAAGCTCTAACGCCACGCTAACTGATCTGCGAAGAAAAAAGCTCGGCACGTTGGCGTCGATTCAAGCGGATAGTTTCGCACTGAGGTCTTAGAGACGATAAATAAACCCAATATCAGATTCATTTATCCGCAGACGGAAGCGGAGAAATTAAAATGGATTCAGAGTCGCAACAGGATGTATCCCGAAAAGAAAGTGGGACTGTTTCTTGTGAAATTAGTCCAGTTGGCGGCCGTTCAAGTGCCTCTTATCTTTTACCAGATACATCACAGTCAACTCTAGGATTGATATCTTCCATTATAGTTCACTCTGATTCTAGGTATCGGAAATTACAGTTTAGTTAACAAACATAGTATGCATAATACAGGATTTATTGTTTAACAATATAGATTTATAGCCGTGATTTTAAACGAAACATCACAAGTTTTGTGTTCAAATATATTTCCCATAAAATCTTTAGTTTTATATGCCTTTACGCACTTAGTAACTTTCCCATACCTGAGTCTGTATTCGGTTTTGATTGATGATCTACGAACATCGGCGCTTAATATTGCGAATTTTCATCACAGATTCTATCCATGGTATTTGCACGAGCATACGTGACGCTAACCTTCCCATCATGTCGTAAGACTCTAAAAGCGTTCGTGACATCGTTTGCTTTCCGGATATCGAGAGAAAAAGCTCGCACGAAGCTCCCTGTATGCTCATAACTCCATTTCTCGAATCAGGAATTATGATCGCAATGCGGATGTTTACTGCTCAACGTGGGCAATATTCTAAAAAATGTGAATTATTTCAAAACATTTAGTTTCTGTTTGACATAAATTAGTATGAAAAACTAAATTTAGCCGTCAGGTACAACAACAGTATTTGCATTTTGAGAAGTACCTTGCTTTTAATTTGTTTCTAATAAAATATTCCTGGAAATAAATTTAACAAAAAAATCAATCTAAAATACAGATCTGCTGTTATTACAATCGGCCGTTTGTTTAATCCTTTCCTTAAAAATAGGTGTGTCACGAAAATCTCGAAAGTATTGTTGTCGCTTTTTCGTAATGCCGATTGGATAATTTGAAAAACTCGAAGAAAATAATATTCCCCAATTCACACACCTTATAAGGAATTAAGTTTCAGTTGAAGGTTTAAGAAGAATGTTACATTTAGGTGCATGATAAAACTGAAAAAAATTTCAGATTTATTAATTGTAAATTTTACTTAACCAACACCAGGCGTTTTCAACAGTTTTGAAATTTGTATTGACAGGAGCAAAAGTAACTTTATTCTCAAATATCAATCAAAAACTTTATTTTTACAACAGGTAGAATTGTTGAATTTTTCAATGTTTTTTCATTACATTCCTCAAACTTAAATAATTATTTTTTCAAACCAAAACTTATCCCCTAAAAGATAATTTATTTTTGTCCAATCCAATATTTGACCTCTATTTTTACTTATCAATCCTGTAATATGAGAAATTTATCATTAAATGAACTGGTTTTCCATATTTTTTTAGATGAATATCTCTTAGGGAGATAAACAGAAAAATCTGAGAATTACAGAGATTTTGAATCAGTTCTTCATCTAATTATCCTATAAAGTCCGCGTTGGTTTCACGCTTCTTTATCATAAAACAAATTTTTTTTAAATTGCTCAAAAATCACTATTTTGAGGTATAGCATTTAGTTACAACTAGGCTGAAGTTGGGTTTCTTGGCAGCGCTAAATTTTAACTTAAAAGTATTTGGTTGATTTAAGTTTCCTTCAAAAAAGTTAATAATTTTCAATTTAATGATTATAATTTTAAAATAATGAGTTCTGTAATAAATACCTTTTAGGGAGATAAACTGTAAAATGAGAGAATTAAATGGTATTTTAATCAATTCATAATCGATAATCCTGTATTTTTCTCATTGGTCTTGAGACTTTTTAGCATCCTAAAAGATCCAGAATTACGATTTTAAAAATTTCTAAAAATTCCTATTGAGGTTTGAAAATTTGGTACGGCCAGAATAAAGTTGACTTTTGTTATTCGATAGCAGAGAATTTGAATTTGAAGTATTTGTTTAATTTAATTTTCTTCACAAAAAATGTCATTAATTTTAAATTCACTGATTAACGTATTTCATTAGTGATTTCTGTATATTAAATTACTTGAAGGTACAAAAAATTTGTAAACGTTCATCATTTTTAGATCTTAGAAGCTTAAAAATGCTGAACTTTTTAAAATGTACGTAAAATTTACAGGGGGATTAGATCTAGGAGTGTTTTATATACACTGTAAATCCTGGATTTTTCTATTCTTCTTCGTAAGAGTTGTTCAATAATCATCCCGAAAAATATGAAAAACCTTTAAAGTTTCCAGTTTTTAAGTTAAAATTTTCATACTACAGGACCAAAATGTAAAAAGAAGCTCAAATTTTTAATAGAAAAAGCATAAACTAATCGTTTGTCGTAAGTTGTGTATTTGAAAAAAATTTATTATCACAATTTAAATAATGCAATAAAAATATAGAAAAATGGACCAAAAAACTATATAATATTATTATACTTATGTATGAAAATTAAAACAAAAAAGAATCACAACCCACGGTGGAGCTGAACCAACTTTAATGAAAGGTTTTTGCTCAGGCCGTGGTTACGTGTACCGAAATTTCGGTACAAATAGCTGGATTTTTTCGGTACAAATAAGGGGATCTGGAAAAGGCGCTATTTATACCGAAATTTCGTTGCGAATGGCTGGATTTTTTCGGTACGCGTAGACACTTCCTTTTGCTTATGGTATTTTATGTTAGATTATCGTTCCATGTTGTCCCACCAAAGTTTTCAAAAATAACTTAAAATCATTGCCTGAGTCATTTTTGAAGAAAGCCAATTTTTGTTTGAAACAATTATGAGTTTTAAAATTTGCATCGGCGACCAAATGTAAAACGGAACTAAAGTTGTTGATAATTAAAACTATTTTGATTAAAATTGGAAGTTGTGAATGATTCTAAAAAATGGTAAATTAAAAGCGTTTAAAATTGAACTAATTTATTTTAAAGTGAAGAATCTCAATATTTAATGATTTCTACTAGAATTTCGAAAATAAAACAATTAAAAAATTGAATAATTTAATATTATAATTCCGAAAATTAGATGATTTAAAATTCAGTGGAATTAAAACTTTATTAATTCTAATTAACAGCGTTCAAATTGAATAATTAAAATTTAAAAAGTGAATGTAAATAATTTTTAATTCAAAACGATTAAGTAACTGATGATTGTGTATGATCTGGTTTTGAATTTTAATGATTTTACGTAAATATAAATATTTGAAAAATCAAAATTTTAAAATTATTGATTAAACTTTTAAAAATTCCACCATTTCATTTTTATTTTCCAAATTGAAACTTATGGAAAGAAAAAATGGTAAACAAAGCAATTTTTAACATTTTAATTGAAAATAGTTCAATTTATAACACTTTGACCTTGTAATTACAACATGCAAACAATTCCAGATATAGCAGATCCAAAACTGTTATTCCTTTCTTCGACCGTTATAAATTTTCACTAAATATTTCAGCAGATTATTGCTAAGATAGTCGGTCTTGCGGTCAATATAAATATGATTATAATATATATAATTATAAAATGAATATGATTATATTATATATTATACGGTCAATATGTTAATATTCCTCTCGATTCAACTTTTGACTGTATTGAAGATAAATTGAATTTAAATACAAATCTAACGAAAATTTCAAAAAATAAATATCAATTGCTGTTAGAACTGTTTTCAATAATACAGTTATCAGGTTGTCCAATGAGATCTCCTTTATCACCCATAGTATCTAACTTGGTTACGGAAGATGTCGAAAAAAGAGCTTTTGGTGTCACAATAAAACATAAAGTTCTGCTTCTAGATTTTAGTTTATTATCACTTATGAAATGCTCCAAAATGTCTCTTTCAATATGATCACTAGGGTGATACAAAAATGCATTGGATTTTTTTTCGAACTTTCATGGAAATCGCCTGGAAATTTGTTCGAATTTCCAATAAAATAAAATCGATTTCTTTTTGTTTTGAAAAAAATTATATTTAGAGGTGGCACATGCCCCTTGAAGTTTAACACGTATTTCCCACAAGAAAAAAATACGTTTTTGTACATTTTCTTCAGAACCGTCAATATTAGCTGAACCGAGATGAAACTCAACATTTCTCTTCACAATTAGCCATTGAATGCGACTAAAATATTACTTTTTGAATATCACCCCCATAAGTCTCTTTTATAGGGTCCCAAAAAAACCTTATAATTTTGGCAGTTTTTAAATGCAAATTGTTTCTAATACATAAAATACTACCTTACACTGATAATTATATGTTTACATAAATTGTTTAAACAATTCATTATTGTTTTTAGCAATTTTCTCTTAGAATAGAGATAGAAAGTCTCGGTTTTTTCCCAAATTTTCCACTTTTTGTTTCATTTTTAATTTGAGTGACGTTAATGTTAATGCTAATGTTCATTAATGTTAACAAACACGATTGTTTGAAAAATGTATTATTATTGTTAATAATATTATCTTTGAGTAATGCTAGAAATTTCGTTTTTTTCTGAAATTTTCAACTTTTGTCCACTATACACTTGGAGTAAGTTAATATTTAATTTAATACAAAAAGAAATCGTTTAAACAAATTATTATTGTTTATATCTATCTTCTTCTATATTAATACTACATAGTTCTGCGGTTTTTTTTAATTTTTAAGTTGACAAAAATAATTGGCTAAACAATGTATTGTTATTGTTAATAATATTCTATTTGCCTGATAGTAAAAAATTGCGTTTTTCATTAAATGTTGAACTATTTGTCTATATTTCACTTGACGTTACTCAATAATTAATTGCATTGAGCAAAAATAATTGTTTAAACAAATTATTATTTTTATTAACTATCTTCATCTGTATTACTGCCAGATAGTTGCGGTTTTTTTTTGAAGATTTAAAATTTTATGTCCACTTTTCACTTAGTGAGGTAATAATTGATAAACGTTAACAAAAATAGTTGTTCAAACAATTTATTATTGTTTATAACTATCTTATCTTAAAGAAGTGCTAGAAAGTTACGTTTTTTTCTGAAGAGAGAAACATATTTTGAAACATCTCTTCCTTTTTCGTGAATATATTTTGCTGGAGGATAGGGGGGCCTGATATCAAAATATGTTCAGTTCCAAAATTATTTTCTCTTACGCTTTGCAATAAACTTCTTGTTGTAATGCAAAACAAAACTTTTAAAAGTCATTTACAGACATAGTCATTGGTAAACCACATGGGGAAAAGCGTAAAAATAATTCACTTTAAAAAAGTACAATACTATTTAAGAATGATTCTTGTTGAGGTTCACTTATTATTTGTCCATAACGAAAAAGGCGAAGCAAAACTTAAGATTTCAAAGAAAACCAACTTTCTAGCATAACTCAACTCGATTCAGCTAATATTGACGATTCAGAATAAGATTTACAGAAACGTCTTTTCTCTTATGGGAAATACGTTTTTTTAAAACAAATTTTAACTTCCTGTTGTACTTTTTAACTGTAATTTTAACTGTTGTTAACAAAAAATAATGCTCTAAATATCATTTAAAAAAAAAATGGATTCATTTTTTGGTGGATTTGAACAAATTTCCGGGCGATATGCATGAAAATTCGAGAAAAAAATTTGGAACACCCTCATGATCACATAAGCATTACTTCCTTGACACGCTGAATCTAAAGGAACCACGCACTTCACTAAAGCGTATTCGCTTCGATCAGCATTGAGAACGAATGCGCGATATATTAGTGATGTGCAAAATAATTGGGCTCGACTCAGAACCCACACACGGAAAAAATTTATCCGTAAAAAAGTCACGAACTAGTAGCTAGGTCTCGGATATGAGAAAAATTCATCGGATATTTATGTATTTTCGTAAATAACCTACGAACTTTGAGAAAGATTGACGAACTCGATGTGAAAATTCTAAAACGGTTCATCACTTTTTTTTTACGTGAATAATTACAAAAATATTACGAGTGATTGGGAAAAGATTCTCAGAGCACTCACGAGCTTGCCTGACGAATCTGGGAACTCGAAACAAGTCTCCCTGTACGTGGCCCACGCACACACGCGCGGTGCGTGTGTGCGCTCGTATGTGTGCCTCGAGCTCGTCGGATGAGTGGCTAGAAGTTTTATAATACCTATTTTGTTTGGCCTCGATGGCTGCGCGTGTTTACGCACTCCTGGTTTATGTTTAGAAACTGGTGAGTCAGCAGTGTTTGAGGTTCGAATCTTCTGAGTTGCGAATTTATAAATTAATATAAAATTAAATCGCACAAATAAAATTTTTCCTCTTTTTATTTCAGTCTGAAATTTTCAGGAACTGTTCGTAGGAAATTCGAACTGTTCGTAAGAAACTTCGAAATTTATCCATATATTTCTCATAGAAATAAGGATTTAATGTTTCATTTTTTTATCTCGTATCCGAGACCTAGCTACAAGTTCGTGACTTCTTCACGGATAAATTTTTTCCGTGCATCTGAACGTGATTCATGAGTCGAATTTTTCGAGACAGACTCAGCTGAGAATTGAGTCGAAACATTCGCCTCATGACTCACGCCATGAGCAATTAGTCGAATTTTACGAACCGACTCAAGTTTATAACGAGTCCAAAGTGTCCAAACCGACTCAGCAGATTAGACTGTGACTGTGCAGCAACATATATATACAGGGTGTTTTTTTTAACTTGAGACAACGAAAAAGCTCAAAAAATACGCATCCTACGGAAAAAATGTCTGGAATAAAAACTTTTTATTTTCGAGGGGGAAAAAAGATTTGCTAAAATTTACCCCATCCCCACCCCCACAGGAGGCAGGGGTGGGGGTAACTTTGTAATTTCAAATGGCAACCCCAATTTTTTATCACAGATTCAGATTCTCCTTTACGAAATACGTAAGTTTTATTCGGAAAATTTGTTTCGATTCGCGATAGATGGCGCTGCAATTGCGAAAAATGAAATTGTTGACACTACTTTTAGCTCTACCCAGGAATAACGACGCGGACGTAGTAGTTGTCTATTCCCTTCGGGGTGCTTAATTTCGGTGAGTCCCCTTGCCTCTCACCATCCATCGGGGTGCTTGAACTTTTGGCAACGGGACAGTAAAAGTGATAAAACTGTCGAAAACCATTCCCGAATGCAGTTGGTTGACGACAGTCGATTTTGGATGTAGACATTACATATCATCGAGTCTCCACTGTCTACAATCCTCGACGTCATTCCGGCCGAGCGATAACCGCGTCTGTCCATGCTTAACGTTTATTCATTAGGAAGGTTGATTGTGTTCATTTGATTTGGGTGTGTTGGTTGCTTTCGTTTGGGTTATTGTTGTTGGTCACGTTCGTTTGAGTTGGTTGGGGTGTCGTTGTATTTCCTCATTACCTTACTTCATTACTTTTACAATGGAAATTCTATCTAAGAAACAGAAGATTGAAATGATTCTCATTTATGGAGAAAGTGGCAGGAATATCAATGATGCTCTCACGCTTTATGCTCAACGCTTTCCAGAAAGTATTCCTTCACGCGCTTCTTTTTACCGGGTTGTCCAAAACTTCATCACTGACGGAAGTGTACAACCGAAAAAAAGGAAGCGTCAAGTAACAGTTACTGGAGTCGATAATGAAATTGCAATTTTAGCTGCAGTCACTCATGACCCTCATGTTAGTACTCAACAACTAAGCCGCGATTCCGGAATGTCTCTACCCAGAGTTTGGAAGGTATTAAAATGTAATTATTATCATCCGTATCATATTTCACTGCATCAAGAACTTCATGGCAATGATTTTCAGAACCGAGTGACATTTTGTCAATGGGCGGTTCAGCAGATACTAGGAAACCCGAATTTCTTTTTTCTAGTACTCTTCACAGACGAGTCGTCTTTCACAATCCATGGTAACGTTAATCGGCACAACATGCATTATTTGAGTGTAGAAAATCCACATTGGTTGCGTGAAGTTGAGCATCAGCGTCCATGATCCGTGAACGTTTGGTGTGGAATAATTGGAGATCAACTTATCGGTCCGTATTTTATTGATGGAAATTTGAACGGTGAAAAATATCGTAACTTTTTAGAAAATCAACTTCCAATATTGCTGGAAGACCTAAGCTTGGAAGTCCGACACAACATGTGGTTTCAACATGACGGTTGTCCAGCACATTATGCGGCAATCGCGAGGGAAGTACTCAATCGCGAATTCAATGGACGATGGATCGGTAGAGGAGGTCCAGTAAATTGGCCTGCCAGATCGCCAGATCTTACGGCACCGGATTTCCATTTGTGGGGTTATCTAAAGAATCGCGTGTATCAAGAAGTGCCCACAACTCGTGATAACATGATCGAGCGAATCAGGTCTGCTTGTGCACAAATATCACCAGACACAATTCGCAGTTGTGTGGAATCTTTCAATGCTCGGATTAACAAGTGCATCGAAGTGCGAGGACACCATTTTGAGCACTTATTGTAAAATAATTAATCGAAATCAAGCATCCCTGTGGTGAGGGGCAAGGGGACTCACCGAAATCAAGCACCCCGATGGATAGTGAGAGGCAAGGGGACTCACCGAAATTAAGCACCCCGAAGGGAATAGACAACTACTACGTCCTTGTCGTTATTCCTGGGTAGAGCTAAAAGTAGTGTCAACAATTTCATTTTTCGCAATTGCAGCGCCATCTATCGCGAATCGAAACAAATTTTCCGAATAAAACTTACGTATTTCGTAAAGGAGAATCTGAATCTGTGATAAAAAATTGGGGTTACCATTTTAAATTACAAAGTTACCCCCACCCCTGCCTCCTGTGGGGGTGGGGTAAATTTTAGCAATTCTTTTTTCCCCCTCGAAAATAAAAAGTTTTTATTCCAGACATTTTTTCCGTAGGATGCGTATTTTTTGAGATATTTCGTTGTGTCAAGTTAAAAAAAACACCCTGTATATATATATATATATATATATATATATATATAATTTAAAAAAAGAGTTAAACAACCACCGCAGGGTTCCACTGAGAGCAACTGCCATCTAGAAAAAAAAATGTCAATAGCCCCCAGTAGAACCGCGGTAAATCACACCTATGGCCACGTCTCACAACCGTGACATGGGTGGTCACAGGGAACGACGAAATCACAAAGACAGGCCGGCGAAACCCTCGTGTGTCTTGAGGAGAAGAAGCGACCCAAGGATGACAGCATTCTGCATCCATCTCGCAAGTGCCTTGGCATATTTTTGGGACGCGGGTATGGCTCTGAGGTTACGAACCAGTGATAGTTTCGCACCTCCGAGAGCACCTATCACAAGGACAATTACTTGCACCGAATATTTTGGGTAGAGTCGTTGCAGCTGTCTTTTAAGGTCTTGATACCACTCCTCTTTTTCTTTCTCCTTTGCAGTGATGTTGTATTCGGACGGAGCCGAGAATTCGATCACGCATATAGTTCGTTTCTCGAAGTCTTGGAAAACAATGTCAGGCCTCGTGTGCCCAACGGAGACTGCTGCCAGAAAATCGTAGTTTCAGAAAATTTGGCACTTGTCGTTTCGGACAATTGACTCTATCTCCCTTGGAGCGTTCGGCAGGGCAGGGTCGCGACCAACACCGTAAGAGCGGCAAAGATGGTAATAAATCACTCTTAGGGCCGCATTATGTCTATAGATATACGTAGTTCCTGCGTGGGTCGGACACCCTGATAGTATCTTCTCTACGAAGGGAGGCATCCATTTCAGCCAGATCTTGGGGCTTAGGAGGGACTTGCATGTTAATGTTCCTCCTTGTACTGAAATTGCGACCATCGCTCAGAAGGTGCCTGCTTTCTGCGGTTGGTCTTAAGGTCGCCTTCATCTTCGTCTGCAGCTTGATCAAGCAGCGGTTGGGGAAGCGCTCCGCGTACATATCCATTTTTCCGGAGGTAGTCGGCTTGATTTCGCAAAGACTGATGCGAGACGTGCTGAAGCTCTGGGTGTTCCTGGCACCACAGAGTCTGCATAGGCGCCGTAAAGCCTCCACGAACAGGGATGATGCTGGCATCGTAGCAGTCTAGCACGTCATCCTTGAGTTGATCCGTCCACTCAATGTGGGCGCTTCGCCGATTCGTCGTCGTGTTTCCATCTAAATTATTTTCAGCACCCCGAACTCTAGGATGATCGGCATTGTTTGCCGGCCCATTGTCGCGTGCTCTGCGGATTCGATCGTTTTGAACCGCATCTACAACGTTTCGATCGGTTGGTGGTGTCATTGTTGTTCCCACGAGCGGCTGGGGAAAGGGTTCGTCCGTCCTTGTAGAGCCCGTATGAAAGGATAAGGCTGAATACTCTTAGAGGTCACCCGGTATCCCCGAGTCACCGTTCGAGACACCTCACCCAGGTGCTATTCAGCTTTCGGCATGGTTTTTACGTCTCCGCTTAGGGGTTATTCCTTCGGGCCCACTGCTGGAAAATTGTCCGCGACTGCTTATTAATTATTATAACCATATTCAGGAGAAACCCTTGATATAGAGACCCTCTATCTGCAACTCTAGGACGCGTTTGGTACCGTCTTCAAAATACGCCAGCTGCAAAAATCTTGTTAACGAAGCAACATATTGAGATGATTTTTTTTAATTTGGCTTAGCTTTTTGCGCTGATTAACAATCCTACATCCAAACTTCGCAAACGGTATATTTAATGCTTCAAATGTAAGGTTATTTTTATTATTTTCACGAATTTCACAATTTCTGAATTAATTGTGCCATTAAATATAACAATATAATATATAACAATGAAACACAGTTCAAATTCAATGGGAAAATTAGGTCAGAAATCTTGCAATTCGTGAAAATAATGAAAAATAACCTTACATTTGAAGCATTAAATGTACTGTTTGCGAACTTTTGATGTAAGATTGTTAATCAGCGCAAAAAGTTAGCCCAAATTAAAAAAAAACATCACAATATGTTGTTTCGTTCACGAAATTTTTGCAGCTGACGCATTTTGAAGACGGTAATTTACTTTAAGCGCGAATGCCTCGCATGTGGAAGCAGCTTCCCCCACTCCGCCGTCACGCAATGAGTTGCATGTTGTCCGCAAATTCACCGCGATGGCAAACACTCAATTCACAAATGAATATTCAGACCATTTTTCTGAAATTAGTTAAAGTCTTCATCTACATTTTCTTCAAATGTGAGCTTTCTACATTTAAAATTGGAACGGCAGTAATTGTTAAGAAAAAAAAAATTATCTCTTCTCCTAATCATCGTGGAGCTGTTTTCCTTTTTGTTTCTTCATTCAGAACTCATAACTGATCATGGACTGAAACCGAAATTTTTTAAGACAAAAATCAATGAAGTTATTATATTTGTTTATAAGGAAAAAACGCCGTTTCCTGCTTTCAGCCGTTTTTGACCAACTTCAATCACGAAAAAAAATCTGAGTAATGCTTTGGGTACAGCAGATGTTGGGGATTAAAATACTGCACTTTCATTGCTTCTGAACATTTTTTTTCAAAAGTAGAGCACCTCAAAAAAAGACAATCTGTGAACAACAAACAGATTTCCTGCCAAAGTATTTACTGCTTTAAGCTGAAATTTTTCACAAGCTTTCACCTCACAAAAATACATATTTTTACAGATTTTGAAGGACCTGCGTGCATTATTGCCAAAATTAGAAAGTGACCAATTTTTACGGTTTTGATTTTGTTCCAAGCAAACAAATTAACCGATCTCCAAGTTCGACTAATCAAATTGTACATGTTTTTAATATCTTTCATTTATAATGAAACTTTTCTCCCCGCAGATTCATATATTGCGCGCAATCTTCAAAAAACATGATTTCCCAAACTTTGAACAGCGCGCAGTTTCTTGCGTTTGCGAATAACCTTTGCGAATTTTGGCACCACGAAATGCTTTACTGACTGGCCTACTGGTAGACCGTTCACGGAAAGGGTTCGAAAGTTGGCGCGAAAACTGAGGATCTACAATCACACACTGAACAAGCCAAATCTGCTGACAATCAAGCAGCATATTGTTGACAAAATATGGTTGTTATCTGACGCAAGGAGGAGAATACGGAAGAGGCAGAGATGGAAAAGGGAGAATCAACAGTTTATCGCTGACCCATTTCGAAAACACTACAGTTGTAAGGAGATACTGAATAAGGAGATATCATCCGCTTCAAGGAGTTTTGCGACAACCTCGTAATATTTCAGGAGGAATGTCCGTCTAATCTTGTCTAATGGAAGAAGTTTAATTCTCCACACCAACATCTGGCCCACATATTCACATCATATTTAAAGTCTCAAACGCCCATTCCGCAATGGCTGGTGTTAACAGGCACTATACTCCTACCAAAAGAAGGCAACTTGTTTAACCTATAGAATTACGTACCAATTACTTGTTTGAACACACTGGATAAGATCTTTCCAGCTGTCCTAAACAACAGGATTGTTCGAAGAATTGAGCCCTTGTGGAAAGAGATATACGAACAACGCGTCTCGAAAAAAGGTATAGCAGGCTGCCGAGAGGGCCTGCTAATTGACAGGTGTGTCTGCAAAAACGCAGCAGCTCATCAGCGTGTCCTGTCGATGACCTGGACTGACTACCGGAAGGCTTTTGATTCAACCTCTCATAGACTTATCATCTTTCTGTTGAACCAAGGACCTCCGCAGTTGTCTGCGGTGAAGGAAAGGTGTTACCCCTACTTGGCTCGTCCCCAGGTGGGGGATAGGGGAATGCTCGCTGGATTCAGAGGGTAGGGCTGAAATAAAATAGGCCCCGCGGACCAAACACATGATTGGTGACGGTCGCAGCCCACTGGGAGTGCTCCGAACCATGTCCGGTCTTTCCGCCGTCATGGTGTAGGGGCTGCTGTGAGCTTGCTCTGCCGACGTGTAAGCTGCGACCTGGCATCTGGAGCCAGCTCCTTCGGGCCTTGATCGGGGAGTGCCTTGATGCAGAGTACTGGCGTAGGACTTAGGTCCGTGGGTATACCCGTTCCCAGCTATTTCGGCTCGCCCCTCCACGCAAGATGCGCTGGTGATTATTTGATTATGGCTGGTGAAGACGAAAAACGGAGAGGGAGCGCGGAGACGCACGTTGAAGAGGAGCTGGAACTCAGCAACTGTTTCGACGTGGTGGAACGTGGCGAGCTTAAGTCGGATGCTGCTGAGATGAAGAGGTTCTTTGGAGACTCACAGGATCAGCTGAGAATGGAACACAGGAAGGTACGGCTGTGCCTTAAAAAAATAATGGAGATTTGCGAATCAAGGAAGGACACGGATTCGGATCTGATTGAACAAGTGAAGGATGCTCAAAAGACCATGAACTCAGCTGGATATTCGGTTAGAGCCCTAAATCAACAATTTGGGTATTATGAGGAGAGCATAAATAGGGTGCTGAGAGAGAAGATAGGTAGGGCTCTCAGAGACAGGTCTCTCTTGAGCTCCACTTTTAAGGAGAAAACGGCTTCCGTTAGCACGCAGACGGAGCCGCAGAAACCGCTGGAGGAAGCGACGGACACGCGAAAGCGGGAGAGGGAAACGACCCTCAGCCCACCCAGCGGATCTGGAGCCGAGAAGCCAGCCCTGAAAAAGACCAGGACCCAGGAAGGTGTCGCCTGGTCTACGGTTGGCAGAAGGAGGAGCAAAGAGGAGACGGAAGAGGAAAAGAAGAAGTCTGAGAAAGAGGTGATACTTCAAAGGGACATTGTGCCCAATAAGAGACAAAGAGCTCCCAAGAAGAAGAAAAGGAGAATGCCCAGCCATAAGGCGGCGGAGTGCCAGAATATGGCAACACCCCGCCCGCCGACTACAGCCAGACGAAACACTCTAGATGGGTAAAGTAGAAGGTGTAGAAGAAGAAGAAGTCCCAATCAAAAGAAGCACCAATCAAGATGTCGAAGGCCGACGAGCCCGATGAGCGGTACCACCGCTCTACTGAGGACGATGCGTACATTTTGGTTGGAACACAAGACCGACAAAGAAGACCAGCAGACTCCCCAGTAGGCGAAGAAACGGCACCCCCTGAAGTAATGCGAAAGCGGTTCCGGGGGGAGTAATGCCAAGGAGAAAGGGCGGTGGTTTTTAGCGGGTCCCTTGGTGGCATTATTATGACAAAAATTTATTTTTGTATAATATATAATTATACACAATGTATAATTGAATATTATATTTGTCATAGTCATTGTAGTAATGCGACTGAGATCCCCACACTACCGAGAAGTGCGGACTCTTCACGGTGTGTTTTTGAACCTTCTCCACCAGCCCTCGTGAAAAAAAAATCTGTCTGTTGGAAACCTTGAAATTTCATCCACACATAATGAGAGATGCATAGAGAGATTGATACCCCTTTGAAAAAATAGATTTACTATATCATCTCGAAATTATTGTATGGCGACGAACAACGTCACCTTCGAGAGGGACGTGTTTCAGGTCGATACCATGAGCCCTCTCCTATTTTGCATCACACTTCTTCCTCCATCTCTCGCACTACGAAATTCTCCCAGATACCTCTGCTGCGACGCTAACTACCGCGAGTATAAGGTCACTCATGTATTTTATATGGATGACCTGAAGATCTATGCTTCTAGTAAAAGCAAACTTCAGAGTGCTTTAAATATCTTCAAGGAGTACACAGGAGAGATTGGTATGGACTTTGGATTGGACAAGTGTCCCACGATTCATCTGAAGGAGGGGAAGATTATTGGCCTTCCCCTTGCCGTCCCGGTTCTGCTCTACTCGTTTGGGGTGGTTCAATGGACGAAGAACAAGTTTACGGCCGAAATGATTGGCAAAGAATCGTTCCGAAGAATCGGAAAGTGCATTGCTCCATCTGGATGCTTCACTTCTAAAAGCCGAAGTAAATAAAGCAGAGGTTGAAAAACTCCGCCAACAGCTACTCGGCAAGAAAATGCACCGAAACTTTCGCACAGAGGGTTTCATTTTTTCATGCCAAGACGGTGTCATTTCCACCTTAGTATACCGTGACCGCATTTTATGTCAAGAATTTCGCAGCGATAGGTTCAGAGTGTGTCATGCACACGCTGAGTACCTAGAACACATAATATCCAGGTGTCCTACTCACGCGGGGACTACGTATCTCTACAGACATAATGCGACCCTGAGAGGGCTTATCCTCTTTTACGGCCTCTTTTTACCCTCTATCACCCTAAGGGGGCTGCTTTTTTAAGAACAATTAAAAACAACGACGAAAATAAAATTACTCTGAAATATTTTTTATAAGTTGAAATTTAATTTCCCATGTTATATTTGGGGAAATAGAATTGAGCGGCTGGGTGCAATAATTGTGTTCTTGCATTTTCAGAAGTCACTTTTTCTTCATTTTTCTTTATGAAGTATGCACAGAACAAATGAAAAATAAGTGACTTCTAAAAGCGCAAGTACAACTTTCAGGGGTGTTAAGAATGTATTTTTTATTCTTACTTGGCTTTAGGAAGAGAAAAAATGTATGAAATTTTCAAATTTGTTGGACCCACTGATTTTTGTATCATCTTAATGCACGAGGGATTGATGTTCTAAAATGCACACAACACCCTAGTAGTGACACTGATCTGAAATTACTTTCAGAACTTCTAGACATTTTTTCCGTCCAGTAGTCGTTAGTTTTGGTTCATCTCCTACCGAGGTCGAAATTTTTTCGCAGTGATAAAAGTTTCTCTCCCTACTAATTTTTTTTCTTCATTTTAATGAACGATTCCATGCTTCTAGGTCCGGTACAAACCCATCTGTCATCGGATTTGGATTATGGCGGCACAACAATCCAATCTCTGCCTTCCAGTCGGGACAGCTCCTAGGCCTATCCTGAACTAATTGCAAACGGCTCACATACAAATAGTCCTTAGTCAAACCCATGCTAGCTACTGAAACTTCTTCGTCTTAGGTTATTCTCGACAATGCGTCTGAAACATGATGCAGGGCACCTGCCCATGAGTGATATCAAAGTCATAACCCTTGAGTTCTAAACACCATCATTTGAGCCTATCAGTTTGGTTCCGCAAGGTATTCAACCACCGAAGACTACTGCGATCGGCAATGACCCGGAAATGGAATCCTTCCAAGTACTTGCGAGATTTTCGGAATCGCTAAACAACCACAAAACATTCGCGTTCCGTGAACGTTTTTTTTTCAGCTGCCATGAAAGTATTACTCGCATAGGCAATAAACCCCTCCTCAATGTCTTGCATCTGTGTGAGGACGTCTCATAAACCTGAGGCGTTCTCGTCGATTTGGAGACTGAATGGGTGCTCTTTTACATTTCTGAACATCGGGTACGTGAGTATGGGTGCACTAGTTAGGGCCGTTTTCCGATTGTGAATAGCATCTTGCTATGCCTCACCAGAATTACATTAAATAAGTGTCCTATATCTCAGAAACTATTCACTGTACCAACTTTTTTCATTTTTTTCGTTAATAAAACAGAATAAATGAGTAGAAAATAACCTTTCAAAAATGCTCATAAAAAATGCAAAACACTATAGTAGAAAGGAAGCTACAGGCTTTTGAAAATACCCGTGCAGGCTTTGGGGTAGAAAATTCCACCCCTCCCCCTCCCTCACTTGGAGAGGGGTGGTAATCGTGGTCTATAAATTTGTCGATAATTACTGTTGGGTAGGTGAACATATTTCCAGAATTGAAAGAAAATCGAAGCACATGACTTTTAATTGGGGCAGTTGAGAAATGATGCCCCTAACTACACTTTATTATTCGATTTCGCGCTGCTGTACCTATCGTAGAGCGTATATAGTGGGGCAGCGCGGGTGCACTAAAAAAATTAATATCTCCAAAAGTTAAAGATAGTCCATAAATTTTTTTTATTCGACGCAGAAAATTATATGGAATCAAAACATTTATATTTAAAAAAATTGAAGTACACTGTTGAGCAAAAAATTGATTCAAACATTTTATATTTTATTTTTCTAAACCCCTTTATAAAAATAGTCTTGTTTTTCAATTGCATTAAAAATGTCGATGAATTATAAATATACATGCAAAAATTATTAAAATTCAATCAGCGGTTTGGGAGACAGTCGAATCTCGTTCACGAATGCAAAGGAATGGAAAACAATATATGAATAAATAGTTGTGAAAGTCCCCTTGTGGAGATGCCCCTCGCTCCGAATTTCAGTGCGAGAAGAATCAAGCGGGAAGGAACATTTAGAGTACATATTTACTTCCCGGTACCGGTAAGAGTAGTTGTTATTGTTGAAGTAACAAGTGAAATTTCACCTCGTCACAAAGAGCATGCAGAAACAGTCTCCAATCGCCTATAAAGTTACTCTTAAGTATTTATTCATTGTAGCAAAGCGAGTTTCATCCGAACGGTTATTTGCGCTTGTCGAGAATATAACTTTAGATAATTAAAGCAGAGTTGATCCTGATTGGTCGTCTAAGCTAGTTTTTTTTAAGCTCATTAACTGAGATTAAGTAGGGTTAATTTGGTTAACTTCATAATCCCGATAATATTATTCCCAAATAATATAGAGCAAGCATAACTACTTTATACCATAGACTTAAAATTGAAGCCAAAGTGTTATTTTTGTACGTACATATGAAAGTGGCCCCTATAGGTATTATGGAAGTACATACAGAATCATATAGACGGATAAATTCATGGGATTTTGGGATAAAAATCAACTCAGTAGGTTGAAAAGCGAGTCACCGGGGCATTTTTCAAGTCGGAACTTAGAAAAACAGTTTTTCGAAATACGCATCTAAAGATGTTGAGTGCAATAAGAGCACGTGTAATAATTTTTGTTGGAGCATGAAATACACCCACTTTGAGTTGCTTCCGGAGAATGAGTATAGTGACAATAGAGTAAGTATAGACGGACTTGCATGTTGGTGGCGGAAGTGAGAACGTGTTTAGTGACAGGTGGAGAGAGAATTTTACGGAATTTGTGTGGAAGGTGTGAGTGGAGTGTGAGGGTGGAAGCCGAGGAGGTGAGTAGGGTTGTGTGGGGTGAATTGGGGAGATACAAAGTGAGTTTCAGCGTGGGTGGGAGGTGGTATCTAGCTGGATAGGGTAAGTGTGGTTAGGTTGGCAAGTAATCGGGGGAGTCCGTGGTCAGGAGTCCTGGGCTTTCGAGGGTTCAAGGGTGGTTCTCGA
>CAKNYM010033311.1:0-40383 GCA_932195095.1 Andricus curvator
ATGAACTTTCGAGTTCGAACTGCTAATCTATAATAATAATAATTAGCATAGTTAAATTCGTCTTTTCATTACGATTCCAACCATATAAAAAGCTCATTTTTGATAAAAATGCAGTTGTACAGTTTCTTCATCAGGACGGCAGAGTACTGGGCTTACTATAATGAAAGTTACTCAAGTACCGTTCAAATTACTGACTTGATACTATTCCAGTACCAATACTGGTCTCGTACTAGGCTAGTCATTGGCTAGTAGTAAGTCAGTATTCAGTATAGAACATAGTTATCCTTAGGGGTTGTGTCAGTATTAGTGCACTCGTATAATTTCCACCTGAGATTTCCCCTCATTTTCATTTTTTTAACTCCATACCGGCATAATGATCCAAAAGTCGGATTAAATGCTAGCTATGTTTAATACTGACACACTACTGGCTACTACTACAGTAGTGTCAACGGTACTGGACCACCGCTTCTTATTCTACTAAGAATATACTGACCTACTACAATACATGACCAATACCATCAACACTACTGGCTTGGTGCCATGTTAGTTCTTGTATACCTGAGTACTGATACAACGCCTAATGTTGACTTGTTTGTACTTGAATTTTAGTGACTAAAAACTGGCCTGGTACTTAAATGCCACTTGCACTGACCTGTTGCCAAATGTATGTTGTGTACGGTAGTGGGCCCAGTAGTGGTTCAGTGTAGTAAGATTTACTGGCACAGTGTGGTTAACACACCATATAAATGTTTACACGCGAAAGCCGTCTGAAGTTCACACTTCACACTACAGGCTCGGTACTAACTAAACTAGCTGGGTGTATAGTTCAGGGAACTTTCCAATTATTTTGATTTTGTGTGGGTGTGTGTTGTGTGTATGTGAATGTGTTTTGAGATACCTTATTTCACGTTGATCAATCATTCTTATTGTAATTAATCTTTACATACATACATTAATTAGCAGTTCGAACTCGAAAGTTCATTGCCTCACTACCCGATTCGGGTAGTGTTAATTAATCTTTAGTACTCAGTAAATTAATGTAACTGATGTTTGCAATGTTTATAAACAAAAATTATAAACAGAAGTTTTATCCCAATATCACCACTAGAAGACTGCTATTGAATAAAATTGAGTGAATTTCAAAAATTTGTTGAAATTAAAAAAATTATAATTTTCCTCTAAACACTCGGTCCTCGCATTTTATTTCACAAAGTACTTGTATTTTATGTTGGCGGATAAAAAAAAAGTTGTATCCCAATATCCCTGCCGAAAGACTGCCATTTATCAAATTTATTAAATTTAAAAAAAGTGATTAAAATTGAAAGATTTCTAATTTTTCTCCAAACGCTCGATTCTCGGATTTTATTTCTCAAATCGCTTGTATTTGATTCCGCATAACAGCAAAGAAAGTTTTATCCCAATATCCCTAACAGGTGACTGACATTTCTACTTTCCTCTACACAGCGTGACGTCATATTTTATTTCACTAATTACTTGTATATCATGTTGGGAATTACCAAACAAAATTTAATCCCCGAATGACTATCGGAAGAGTGAGATTGATCCACCCAAATAAAAATGTCTGTCGGTAGGGATATTGGGATGAAACTTTTTCTGTGCTTTTCTGACATCAAATACAAGTAATTTGTTAAATAAAATCCAAGAATGTAAAGTTTAGAGGAAAATTATAATTTTTTTAATTTTGACAATTTAGTTAAATTTAATACATTTTTAAAAATATTAGTCTTCCGGTAGGGATATTGGAATGAAACTTAAATTAAATTAATACTGCCAAAAATACGATGAACTTTTTCTCATTTATATTCTTCAATTATATAGATCTTTCCTATAGTCTGTTCTCAAGGTATGTGCAACAGTTTTTTCAAACCCCATCAAAGCAGGTAATCCAAATAGTGTTAAAGTATGGTGCACGTGGAATATATTTGTATGTTGAACCAAGCCGACAAAAGAGTGAATTTCTGAATAAAAGATGTTTCCATCCTTCGAGAAAGCTAACGCGCCCTTTAAAGTCTAAGCCAACAAGACAAAGCTGAAAACGCGATATTTCATCGTGCAAAGTCTGAGGGTCCACAAATCCACAGAGAATATGGAAAATACAGGAAAAAGGCAGAGAAAGCGCGACGGCGGCGTCTGTCGATATTTGCGTCAGGTGAATCGTCGCGTCGCGTTGGAAGAGAAGCCCAATATACCATCGGGATACTACTCCTGTATCCTGTCTGAATGGTTGTCTCCGCTTTCCGGGTTCTTGGTCTATCCGACATTGTTAGACTCCTTCGGGAAGTGCAATACGTACGAACACCTTATGCCGGTACATATGTACGGAGATGTACTTACGTGCCTGCCCACGTACGTCTCTCCAGCGAAACGGAATGCAGATCCTACGTGTGCCTGTTATACTATATACGAGTATGTACCTGTGCTGTGTTGTGCTGCGCTTACGTGCACGAATGCGAAACAAAAAGAAAAGACCGCCGATCGCATAAAGATATATTTTATTACAGGTATTGCCAAGGCGCAATATGCGAGCCTCGCTAAGGACAAGACTTAATGGTTTTACGATAACCTCTGTACGACTCGTTTACGGCTCTAACTCGTCTCGCTATACTATTGCGATCTCGAGATCATATGGAGAAAAAAATTACAAGTACGCTTTCAAATACCTAATCCGACGCTCGTAAAGGGCGAAGGTCGAATCGACATTGTTCTGGCATTTCATTCATACATTATCGTTATTACTTTTATCCAAAGTTTCTCTAGATCGTATTTTATTTAGTAATACTGCTATGATCTTATATTTTCCATCGGTAGTTCTTTCGAAAAAGGAGAAAAAATCGCGACTAGAAAGTTCACGGGATAGGTGGGTAAACGTGGACGTTAAACCATGTCCGAAAAATATATGCTCTGTGCCAAAATTAAGGGTTCATTTATTAACCAAAAGCCAAATTTAGGACTGAACTTTTTCAAAAGATAAATACATGGTACTGCCAGTTTGACGTCAAGCCAGCAGTACCATGGTCTCAATATTTGTTGCATCAACTTTTTTTCTTTCACAGAAACCAAATTGTCAAAGACAACCCCTTTCATTGAAAAGCTACTCTTAATAATAAATATTCAATAAAATTAACCTAAAAACAAAAGAACTGATTAAGTGCAAGCAAAAGTATAAGCAAGAGTTAAGAATATTTTTTAGCTGTCCGAAAATATCAAACGCGATTTCGAAAATCACTCCTAAAACTCCACGGGAATAAAAATGCAGAGAATGAGACTATATGTCACTAAGGATGACAACTGGATCGGGAGACCGAGAGAACCGAACTGACTGTGAATTTATTCCCTGACCGAGATTTTTTTTAATTATAAGTTTTAGAAGAAAAACTTATCCAATCATTTGAAACGTCACTTGATACCATATGAAATAATATGAGATTGGACAAGTTCGGTTTGAATTTTGGAAATGGCTATGAATCCAATGGGATATTTAGCAGTTTGGAGCACTTTTAATTTTGAATTGTTCAATTTTATGAATTTTGAATTGTGTAATTCAAAAACTTGATAATTTAAAAATGTACACTTTTGAATGTTTACTTCAAACCTACCAGCGAGTCAATTCTTCACTTCTGGAAGCATTTAAAATTCAATGTTTTTTAGATTAAAAAATACGTAATTGTTTTTCATAACGTTCGTAACGTTCAAAATTGAACAATTTTCTTTACATACTTGATAAATTAGACTATTTCAAATCTATAGTGTTTGAAATTCAAAAACATTTATTTTAACCTTTCTAGATTTAACAAATTTATTTAAAACGGAAAGCAGTTAAATTTAAAGGTTATATATTGTCGCACTTTTAAGTTAGAAGTCTTTAATATTGATTCATTCAAAAAAAGTTTTCAAAGTACATAGAAGAAATTTGCTTTTAAAGCTGTTGAATAATTTTAGATTGAACCATTCAAAATCGTTTTATTTTCAATTTAAATAGTTAAAAAGTAAATTATTATGAGAAGTTGTAGGCTCCGGAAGCTACGATTATGGCTCCTTAAAGCAACCATTCCCGACGCAACTGGAACGTGTACGTCATCCACTTCTGCTCCTTCTGTCCTAGAAGGTAAGCAAGAGCGGGAAATTTACGCGAGATAACATCGTGCAACACTGTTCCTTGGAGTCAGATCTCTAGCCGCGGATGACCTTACGCGGCAGACGGGACAGTTGGAGATGAAGGTTTCACCTCTGGATACTATTTTAGAGCTACCAATCTTTGTACAATGTTATGAGGAACAGTGTTGACGGACCAGATGAAGTGATCCCAGAAGAACAGCCTTTTGCATTCGGTTCGCGATGGAATGAGCCTGACGCTGGCAAACCGGAATCTTGTTGAGTTGGCTAAGAAATGAAGCTTTCATACCTCCAAGACAGCCGATTATGAGAACTACAAGATAGACTTTGTAGCCCTGATACAGCCTGCTAAGCTCGAAATGGAGTGCTTGATATTTCGCCCGTTTTTCTTCCTCCTTTGCCGTGGTATTACCATCGGCTGGTGCCGAGAATTCAATCACGTAAATGATCTTGGTCTTCAGATCTTGGAGGACAATATCAGGCTTCGTAGCACTGATACGCTGAGTGGTGGAGAATGACAAAATTCCAGTAGATCTTACACTGATCATTCTCCACAACGGACTCGAGTGCCCCCTGGGCGTATGGCGAGACGGGCAATAGATCAACACCATAGAAGTACCTAAGATGGTAATATAACACTTTTAGAGCCGCATTGTGTCTCTTTATGTAACCATAACGTGCATATTTTGAGCATCCACTGAGAACATGTCCAAGTGTTTCTGGCTCTTGCTTGCACGCTCGGCAGTTGGTATCGCCTGCAGGTACATTCATTATGTGCTCGCGAGAATCTAAGGTGTCTATAACGCCGTCTTGATAGGCAAAAAGAAATCCCTCAGTCTCTGATCTAAATCCAGCAGACTTGAGAAGCATGATGGACAGACCCATCGAGAACTCTTCTCTACGTATGATGCCGTAGAATTTACCATGAAGGGGCTTGTCAGCATGTTCTCTTAGTAGAAGCGTATGTTCTGCTTCCTGTACACGACTTCTGAGCACCAAAGGTGTTAGTGATGCTCGGCCATGTGTAGTGTCGCTGGAATCAAATGGCGAGACCGAGCTCCCCTGCGGCCCTATCTGCAGCACGGTATAGAAACGCCGCAGCATTGACGACTTCAGGTTGATGCACGAGTCGCACAAGAGAATCTGTGCTATTTAGAACTAAGCAGGCTGTAGCTAAAACCGTTCTTCGATGAAGACACTCCAAGCTTAGCAAGCCTCTACCCCCTTTATCTCGAGGGAGGTAAATTATTATTATTATTATATAAGTAATGTCTAATCAGGAGTGCTTTAAATTGAACGAATGTGAATTTAAACTGTACAATGCCTAATTTAAATCTTTCGTAGTTAATTAATTTTTAATTTGGGATTCTAAAAATTAAATAATTTTGGTTTCATACTTTATAAGTTGGACAATTTTTATCCTTAGTTAAAAATACCAGCGTATGAAATGGAATAGTTTTTAACAAAGTTATTAAAAATTGTAATATTTTATTTCGAATTGGAAAAACAATTTTTATAATGGAAAATTCAAAATTTTTTTTCAAATTTAAATCGTTCGAAATTCTGCAATTTTAAAATTAAAGTCCTTTAATATTAAGGACAATTATAAATTCACTATATTCAAACTTGAATTTACTGAGATTGGAACTGCAATGATTAGAAACTGTTTGGTTTAAAATTGTAATAGTTCAACCTTGTACAAGTTCCAATTAAAGCCTTATTAGTTGAATATGTAAATCGAAAACGTACAAAATTTAGTAATTTTAGATGGATAATCTTAATTGTTCAACCATTTTAAGTGCTTCTTTTTCAATCAATCGAATTTTGATTGCCTTATATGTAAAAGTTGTTTAACATTGAATGCTTTAATTTTAAACAAAATTGGTTTGAAAATGCTCAATTTGAATTATTTTTGTGCTTGAAAACTTTGAAATACTTTTACTTAGAAGATTTTCTAATTTTGTAATTTTCAGTTTTGTACAATATTGATATTTTTAATTTAGAATTGTTAAATTTTTAATGGAAAGCAGCTCAAATCTGCGGACTTCGAATTGTTTGGGTCATGTTCAATATATTCAAAAGTAGGCCTCATAAAAAATAAATAAATGTTTCTATGCACAAGCCTATTGTATACATTTTAGAGTTTTCTGTTCCTATAAAAGTTCTCCATTTTCTCTGTTATTCGCTGCTTATCTTTAGAAAGCCATTTGAGAAAATGCAACGTCAAGGAGTTGCAGTCTTCTTTTGCGATTTGGAGGCATGATATTTTTCAATGTTGTTGGCGTGCTCGTGAAAACGACTCCAAGTCGTAACAGCACCCATGAAGAAACCAGGCGCGATCGCCTATTCCGGTACGCCCTCGAAATGATAACACGAGTGGTGCGTGCATTGCCTCTGTGCTCTTTGAGTCTTTAGATTAAGATATCTTACGCTATATCTAGGAGTATATGGTAGCCTGTTTGGAGTCATACAAAATATCCTCTCGTATTCCAGCTAAGAGCATACCTTTGTCCTCTTAATAAAACTTACAAAGTACTTTTGAAAATAATAAGTAATTCCTGTAAAAATAAAATCCAAATAGAACTTAAATAAGGATAAACTTATTTTACTTTTACATATATTAATACAATCAATACTTTATTCAAAATATCTACCCCTAACGATTTTTGTGAGTATATTTTCCTGTTGAATTTTCGAACGGCTCATCGTTACTTGACCCATTATTGAAGATCGGATTTCGGAAGATCGTTTTCAGGCCACCGAGCCCTTTTTACTTACGGGATCAATCCGAAGAAATAGTTCGGAAGCAACAGGTTGTCGGAACGAAGCTCAAGAAAATTCAGGAAAGTCGTAGCTTTCATGTCTTAAAGAAACTATACCGTTCTTCTTCCTCATTATCTTTCTCGTGCATATTTCATTGTCATAGAAAGATTTTCTATGGACATAACTGCAGATTGAAACACTTGAATTATGAAAAGATCCTTGTATATTACACATTTTAAAAACTGTAGATATTTATTTTATTTCCCCATAATATTGGCAATGACTTGCATTGAATTCTAAGAAATTAAATGTAATAAATAATAAGAACGTCCTGACCCAAATCTGTAATTTATTTTAGATATTTCCATATAATCCGAATATCATGTGTTTCCTTTGATGTCCCGTTTTTTCGTGATTTAGCGAGAGTGTAGAGCTCGATATATCAACCACGATTTGACACGAGGGTGCCTTTAATGTGAGCGCGGGAAAAAAGGATAGCGAGTGACAGAACACCGTGTGATTTATTTCGAATTGGAAACGGGAGTGGTAGGGGCAGTACAACCGGATTTCAAGCACTCGATTCGTCGATATCCAAATGTCGGATGGCAGAATGGTGATTCTCTCTAGTGATGTACAATACCTGCCGAAACTCGGTGCGGAAATCTCACCGGGGGACATTTGGAACACTAGCGTCCTCTGGTGGCAGCGGCAAGATATCGAATTTGTATTTCCCCATGCGTATACCTGTTATCAAAGTGCAGACCCAAATGTAACGTTTGAATCGTCCTGTTAACGGCTTCCGTGAATAATTCAGCTTCGAACGTGAGATAATGGCGTTTTCGGGTCATGTGAGCATAACCTGGGAATATCTATCGCAGAATTGTTTTTATTGTCTTGAGGACGCCGTAGAAATAGGCATCCTTCTTCTTTAATATAATTTTAAGATTTCAATGCTAACATCATCTCAACTGATCAAAATCTAATTAAGCATAATTCCCTTTTTGTTCCAGATGAATGTTAGAGCGTAGATCTGGAGTCATCGTGAGAAGCGGTGAGGCCGAAAAGCGTTCGAGGAAAACTGATGACGATGAGCTAGCAAAATGGGAGGAATAAAGCAGCGCGTGTTGCTCGCCTGGCCATGGTTCTGGCTTTGGCTGTTCGCAGCCACGGCCGGTTCACCATCTTCGAGCGATGGTTCAACCGAAAGCACACTCTCACCCTCCCCGACGACAACGACAGCTCTACCTATGACGACAATACCGACGACTTCGACGGATTCATCCCCCCTGGAGGAATTCCGCTTCACGGAGGTGCTATACAATGTCTCAATCCTGGAGAACTCTATTAGCAAGACGTATGTAGTACCCGAACAGAAAATGGGTATCCAGATCTCTCCTCTGGAGCCCGTAGGTGAGATAAAATTCCGCATCGTGGGCGGTGATAGGGATAAGTTCTTCAAAGCCGAGGAACGCATCATTGGTGATTTTTGCTTCCTCTTGATTCGGACTCGAACCGGTAATGTGGATGTGCTTAATCGCGAACGCAAGGATCGATATATACTGGAAGTGCGTGCCACGTCTACGAGGCGGGATAAGAACAAAATTACAGTTCTTGAAGCGGATACGACTGTGGTAGTGACTGTGCTTGATACGAACGATCTCAATCCGCTTTTTTATCCAACGGAATATGAGGCGACGGTTACGGAAGATACGCCTCTGCATCGCAATATTCTGAAGGTTACAGCCGAGGACGCGGATCTTGGAAGAAATGGAGAGATTTACTATAGCTTCGCGGAGGAGACGGATCAGTTCGCTATTCATCCCGTCAGTGGTATCATTACCCTCACGAGGCCTTTGAGGTAAGTCAAGAGCTCCTGACTTACTTTCTACACTCCTTTTTGCTCTATTTACCCTTTTCCTTCTGGAATTTTTTTCTCTTTATTATCTAGCTATCTTCTTTGTGTAACTATTTTTCATCTGAAATTAGTTGCTCAATTTAGGGACGTCTTTTGAGTCCTAATCTTTTCGTTTCCGTTATTTATTTACTGCTCTGAATATTCTTTAATGGAAAATCCTGTTAATCTCTATTTAATTTTAACTTCAGCTTGTACATATCTGAAATTACTAACCACTCGCTCTAAACTAATCAGACTATGAGACAGACTATTCTGATTCTCCTCTTGATGATAAACTTTAATTCCTTAATCTTAAATTTCAGATATGCGGAACGTGCGATGCATGAACTTGTGGTACTAGCAAAAGATCGTGGTGCCATGTATAGAAGTACCGGTGCATCAAGAGCCAGCACTGCCAAAGTGACAATTAAGGTGCGTCAGGTAAACCTCCACGCTCCGGAGATTTACGTCCATCACCTCCCGGACATACTTGAGCACTCAAACGCTGATATTTACGCCATAGTGCGCGTGATTGATCGAGACAGCGGTCCTCATGGCCAAATCGGCAGCCTGTCGATAGTTGGTGGCGACCCCGACGGTCACTTTCGCGTGAGACCCTCTACCACACAAGCCGGGGAATACAACATCGAGGTGCTACACCTGCTGGACCGGGAATCAGCCCCTCGTGGTTACAATCTTACCCTACGCGCAGTCGATCGCGGTGTTCCCCAAAGATTCAGCTATAAATCACTTCCTGTTCACCTTGCCGACCTAAACGACAATGCCCCTGTTTTCAGCCGGGAAATCTATGAAGTCAAAGTTCCGGAAACTGCACCCATCAACACCCCAGTTATAAGACTCAAGGTAACAGACGCTGACGAAGGCAAAAACGCTTTAGTCTTCTTGGAGATTGTTGGCGGTAATGAGGGTGGTGAGTTTTACGTTAATGCAGATACGGGAATGCTGTATACTGCCGTAAACTTAGACGCCGAGAAGAAAGCATTTTACACCCTTACTGTCTCTGCCGTAGATCAGGGCAATGCCGGAACAAGGAAGCAATCGTCAGCCAAGGTGAAGATTTATATAGTAGATACAAACGATAATGACCCCACCTTTGAACAACAGGACATGCTTGTATGGATCGATGAGAACGAGCCAGCCGGAACAACCGTGGTGAAGGTGACCGCCAGAGATCGTGATTCTGGTGAAAATGCATATATTTCTTACAGTATCGACAACATCAAGAAAGTACCCTTCGATATCGACCCGTTTACAGGAGTTATCCGGACCAAGGTAGTTTTAGATTACGAGACTATGAAGAGGGAGTATGTTCTTCATGTTCGGGCTGGTGATTGGGGCTTGCCCTATCAGCGAAGAACGGAGATGAGACTCAGGATAAAGCTTCGCGATGTGAATGACAACCGACCACAGTTCGAAAGGGTTGATTGCAGTGGTCACGTGCCTCGATACGTGCCTATCGGATCGGAGATTATCACCGTTTCGGCGATTGATTTTGACGCGGGAAACATTATCAGCTACCGAGTTGTGTCCGGAAATGGGGACGGCTGCTTTGCTCTCGACTCTGCGAGCGGGGTTTTATCAGTGGCCTGTGACCTCAGTGATATCAAAGTATCCGATAGCGTAATCAACGTAACAGCAACTGATGGGACACACTTTGCAGATGTAAATAATGTTCATATTCATTTAGTAACCGCAAAAAGGAATCTCGGATCGCAGGCTAAGATCTTAACTGATGAAACTGGATCCTTTCAGTGCAAGGATACAGGTGTTGCCAGGCGACTTACGGACGCGATAGCATCAGCGGAAAAAAACAACATGCCGTTCCCAGAGGACGAGCGAATAATGATGCCTAGTCGTTATGGAGAGAATGTGCATGCCCCGGAGTTTATCGACTTTCCTACTGAGATTAAGGTTAATGAATCACTGAAGATCGATACGACCATTGTCAAACTTCGGGCGAGGGACAGGGACCTAGGATACAATGGAAAGCTTGTTATGGGAATCTCTAGTGGAGACAGAGACTCTGTTTTTGGGATTAACCCTGACACAGGAGACCTCAACATTATAGGGCATTTGGATCGTGAGAGGGAGAGTGAATACTTCCTTAATATTAGTGTCTACGATCTTGGAACGCCTCCGAAATCATCTTCTCGAATGCTTCCGATAACTGTTTTAGATGTTAACGATAATGCGCCGAAGTTTGAAAAGTCTCTGGCCAAGTTTAGGGTTTCAGAAAGTGCTTTAAATGGTACGAGTATCTTCCGAGCGAACGCCACTGACGCAGACCTTGGAGAGAACGCGAGGATTGCTTATTCCTTAGTGACTGATACAAATGATTTTCGAGTAGATCCAGTTACGGGGGTGCTAAGTGTCTTTGGGAAACTAGATAGGGAGAGACAAGAATTTTACGAATTGAGGATCCGAGCTAAGGATAATGGGGGTCACGGCGCTGATACACCACCATTGTTTTCCGATGCTATTGTCAGCGTGACG
The DNA here is from genome assembly GCA_932195095.1 of Andricus curvator. Taxonomy (NCBI): domain Eukaryota; kingdom Metazoa; phylum Arthropoda; class Insecta; order Hymenoptera; family Cynipidae; genus Andricus; species Andricus curvator. The sequence continues at coordinate 11,306 of CAKNYM010033311.1, forward strand.
GTCGATGATGTAAATGACAACCCTCCAACATTCACCCTACCAAGTTACACGGTCAAGATCAGGGAGGATGTTCCTGTTTGGAGTGTTGTTGCTGTCGTAGAAGCGACTGACCCTGATGAAGGGCCAGGAGGCGATGTTGAGTACTTCCTCTCTGATGCTATGGAAAGCGATGGGTACTTCAAAGTAGACAAGGTCTCTGGTACTGTGAGAACTATTCAGAATTTAGATTTTGAAGAAAGGCAGGTGCATACTTTGACAATTCTTGGAGTTGATCGTGGGGACCCGGCTTTGTCTTCCGAAACAATGTTAATAGTGGAAATCGTGGATGTTAACGAAAATCTCCACTCCCCTACTTTTGACGACTTTGTAGTGTCTGCGAATATTTTTGAGAATCAACCGGTCGGCAGTTTAGTGACTACTGTTCGAGCAAAAGATGCTGATCCTCCAGGTGGCGATTCCAGAATTGGATATAGCATCCGGGGCGGAGATGGCATCGGGCTTTTCACCATTGATAATGAAGGTAGGTGAAATTTGTTCAATATTTCAAAAACTCAAATTACAATCAGATCTCTTAAAGTATTTTCAAATAAGACTCTTAGATTCAATTTAATTACAAATGAAACCTGATTAAGAATGCGCTAGCATTTTCTAAGCGAAAAAGGTGATAAAAAGGGGAGCACTCTCAAAAGGAGCGTTGGAATACGTAATTAAATTAAATTTTCTTCGGTGGTAGAGAAAATGCGCAGAGGCATGTACTCCAGTTGTGAAGGTTAAAGTGGCATTTTCCAAGTGTTATTTGCTCTCGCGGCATAGAAACAGGAAATTGTGCAGCCTCGAGAACGCTAATTTGGAAGGTGAGACTCGAGTAGAAAAATTATTAAGCGTCAAATTCGTTATTTCTTTCCTAACAACCGTTATTTTTCCCCGTTTGAGGCACGCCCTCGAGCATCTTTCTCAAGCGTTAGCTGCACTTCTCTTTCAGCGTCCTAGTAGCCACTCTTTTGTCTTCGTCCTATGCGAGAATTCTATAAATTCCACGCTTGACGGATCTCACATTAAACTAGGTCTTGGGCCAATTTGCTTCCTCGACTTCGAGTTATGATTCGAGGCGGTTGTTTTATTAGCTCGAGTTACTACTGGGAATTGAACGGATCCACGAACCGACCGACCTGAAGATTCCAAGCTATCCTCTTTAAAATTGTACGAGTGTGCTCGGATATCCGACTGTGTACTTGACCCTTTCTGGTAGCTCCAGCGTTGAAAGAGGCAAAAAAATTAGCTTTGATTCCAAATATAATTATATTTATCTTCTCTCTTAAAATAAACCAGTGAAATTTCACTGGTTGAAACAGCCAGAAGTGTGTCACTGACAGTCAGTGAGATTTCATTGGATCACTCAGTGGAATTCCGTGACTGGATTAATCAGTGAGGTTCACTGGTTCACTGCATGTCAGTCGTATGCGTTGTCGTCCCTCAGCTGGTTAGATATGATAATTATCATTCATCACTTTTTTGCTAATCTTTAAAAAACAGCACGTTACTCCCACAGTAAAATCCAAGTGGCCAGCGGCCTCCCCACTTTTAAGCAAAAGATATATCCCCTGCTTGTTGTAGCCAGGCCCCAAATATCTCTAACATTTGGTGTCACTGGTAAATTTAGTAACGCTATTTTAGTTGCTTCACTAACTTTTTCACCCAGTCAAACCCGCAAAATCGCTGGTTCACTAGTAATAACTCAAAATACTGATTCACTCAGTGATAATTTCACAGGTACAGTTTAAGAGAGTTCAGTATTTGGTCTTGTGGGGTTTTAATTGTAATCCTTCAAGTTTTTTTGAATATCAGATCAGACTACCGAAGTTCCACATTAAAAATTACCAGCTCTAGTTCCTGGATTCAAATTGTCAATCATCGTATTTTTTGCAAGACCCAGCTCGAAAGTTGGTCTTTTTATGCATCTAACTGATCTGAAAATTAACTCATTCCTACTAACAACACGAGAATAATATTAACGCGTGCGCACTTCGATTCCTGTATATTTTGCACATCGGCGCAATAGAGGTGCATATGCACTTTGCAAGTAATGAATTTTCCGCATCGTAACGATTTCAGAGCAGTGTCCAGGCGAACTACTCGTAGCAGGTGTGATTTTAAAGTTGACGTGGGTAAAATGCATATGCAATTGTCCTTTTAATTTCTGATAAGACGATGAACTTTAATAACGAATCTGTTAAAACTGGTGAAGAATATACTCCTTCAGATATTATTCAAGTAGCTGCCAGTGGATCAGAAAATCTTAATTCAACTTTCTCGCGCGGTTGTTGCCAAAAATAAAGTGTGATACACATATATACATAAATACATACATACATACATACAGGCAATTGCTGACTCTTGTGATTTCAGTATTCGCTTTCAGCTCTTCGCACTCATTGGCAATCGCCTATTTTGCGCACTTGTATCACAAATAGCTATTTCTTTCTTGCTCATGGCCACCTTCAGGAATACTTATAGACCACCAGTTGACAAATCTGTTATTCACTGTTTATGCATGACCAGTGTAATGAAAACGCATTGGAATGAAAGCGTTCGGTTGAATAGTGCAACGGCACAGCATCGCTCATACGAAGGTAATACAGCGGCAACTTATGAATATTTACGCCCCTTTGAATATGCATATCACTGACAATGTATTATTTTTGCCCGACGGGAGATCAATATTCTGCTCCAGAGGGCGCAACTACCGAGTTCTGCTTTTGAGTTACATGGAAGAGTAAAGAGGGGGTGTAGGATGTGCGTGCACTATGCAAGCTTATTGAACGTGACTAAAGCGAGAGCGATGGGCTTCGATGTATATATTATTTGCACCCTATGTCTACATCCCACTAGTCTCTCGTGCATTCACTCTCAATGTGCTTTATCGTTTGAAATGTCAGCGCGAGAGGTATCGAAACGTCACTCGTACGGATTTACGATAACGTTACCTGTGAAAATCCGTTTTAGCTGCATTCTTCTAACGATGAGTCAAAAAGGATGAGTCGGATTGTTTCTGGGATTATGTTTTTACGCTAATTGAACTTGGACCTTCATTGGGATGATAAGTATTATCCTAAGCATTCTTTTCGAAATCTGTCCCTGCAGAAGGTCCTCAATGATAATTTGTTAGAGATAGTCAAGCCACGTCATCAATATCGACTATCGGTAAACCTGCTACGTTAGATACATGAATGAAGGGATGAAGGACGCTTGTCGCATAATTCGGGTACAAAGAGGTCGTTGTTCTAAAAGACAGATTTTAAACCCGCGTGGGATCTTATCTGACGTCACTGCAATTGCCTTTACTCCAGGTTGCCTGCGAAACCGGTATCTTCCTCCTGGATGACTTGGAAGTCTCCAAAACCTCGTGGGCGAAGGAGGCATTCATCGCAGAAGAAATAAATTCCAGAAAAATGCATTCCACCCTGAGCTTTCGCCATAGAAGTCCCACTGTCTTAAAGAGGGAATTAATTAATACATTTTTATCTCACCGATATCAGAAGGCCTTTTTACGAGCTTTCGAAAATGGTAAAAATTACTCTTGTTACGGGTTCTAGCCCTAATTTATTAAAAATCCTTACTTGATAGACAGTTTTTGGGATCAGATTCGTTTTCAGCGCACCCAAATTTGCTAAAAACACATGCAATACTTTATTGCAATAAGTTTATGCAAAATAGTCTTTCTAGCACGGACATGAACTATTTCCAATAGACGAAACACTACTCGCAAGAATAAAAGTATAAAAGGTGTTGGTGAATTTCTTTATGAGATCTTTAATTCATTAATTTGATTAAAGTTAGTATTTGGGACATCAAAGAAAATCAGACTTATTCAATCCTTTTAAAACTCAAGGAGATTGAGCCTGCCATCTCTGGCTTGATTACAGAAAGTAATTTATTTATCACTTTTTATTAGCTTTTCGCGAATAAACTTCTTGAAATTATTTCCCTTGATTATTATTGGATTATTATTGGCTAATTATTACTCTCGGTCGGTGGTAAGAGCATTTTAGTCTAAACTTTTTCGTAATTACCGGTGACTATACACATACGCTATATACAGCTGTAGCTACACATCTGTGCCTCTCGCTCTCTTCTGTTCTTTTCTTGGTTCGCTAGAGCATGGCGCACCCTTGTTAATTCCAATATAATATTAATACACGGACTCTTAAACACTGCTTACCCATTGGGTTTGAAGCTCACACAAAACATTGTGAAATCCTTTGAAAAATGTCCGAAAATTTAGAATATACTGATTTTTTTGTAGTTTCGTAGGTAACCCATTTAAGCTACATACTTTGCATGAAGTGTCCACTATCCACCAGTATTCGTCACATACAAATCTACATCGTGTTCCTTCATTCGCATGATGAAGACAGGATAAAAATGGAAAGGGGAGGGTGAGAAGGAGGTAAGCTGATAAGGAACAAGTGATGGGCGGACAGATTGAATGATTAGAAAGGGCGAGGGGGAGGATAGAGGAAGTGAAGAAGGAAATGAGAAAGTAGGAATAAAAGAGGGTGAGAAAAGAACATGAGAGATGTGGCGAGAAGAGTGATCATAAATGAATAGGGAGGGGCAGAGGTTTGAGGTTTATATGCATAGGGATTGAGGGGTAGGGATGATGATGGTGGAGGTAGAGAGGGCTTAATGGATATATGTAAAAGGTGCTGGAAAGGAGCAGAAAGGGGTTGGGACTTGAGAGGGGAGGATGAGGATGGACGGCGATGGAAAGTAGTAAGGGTGGGGTGGGGGCAATGGGTAAGTCAGGGTGATGGGTATATAGGAGAGGGTAAGGGACAGAGATTCCACACTTATACAATTAATCAATTTTTCCTCCCTCACCTTTCCGCCCCTAACATTTCCTTCATGATTATCTCCCTTTTTCACCGAATCTTCCCCTGTACCCCTATAAAATTCACTAACTCTTCCTCCCACCCCTTTCGTATAGGGGCGAAAGGGATGGAAAAAAGTTGTGTGAGTTGTATTAGGGGTACAGTGGAATAGACGGGGGGAGAGCTGAAGGGCATGATGGAGGATAGTATAAATATAGGGTCGAAATTGGAGAGAGGAACAATTGGGATGAGTTATATAGTGTTATAGGGGAAAGGCTCTGAGAAAGAGGCAGCGGGTGAGATGCAAGGGAGAGTTGTGGAGAAAAGAGTGAAAGGAAGAATTGGTGAGGCTTATAGGGGTACAGGCGGCGAAAAAGTTCTTCATAGTTCATTAGATCTTGTAGAGTCAAGATTCAAGTGCATTTCTTTTCTTTTTTTGAGCAGATGACAAAGTAAATAAAAGAAAGACTTTCCAGTCGAATTAAATTCCGTTGAGGCGAAATTGTATAACGTTGTCTGCTATTAATGAAAGAAGAATGCAAAGAGAAAAGGAAGGCGAGTTCTCGTTTAATAATATACGACATCCAATACTTGAGATGGCGAGAAATGGAAGTAACGCCTCCGAGAATTGTTGAAGGTAAAGAGAGTGTCGACACACTTGTAAACGACTCTACTCCGATTCATCGACGCTAACGCTCGACTTGATATTTTCTATCGATTTTTTTTCGCTGTGAAAGATTTCTGGGAATTTTGACCTAGAAAAATAATACCCCACTTTGCAGAACTAACGTGGAAGAATAAAAAAAAACGACGCTATTTAATTATTGCTCGCGTATTTTAAGAAAATTTTTCTGAAGATCTCGTTTTCCATAATTTTATTATTTTTATTGAGTATAACGTTTATTTCCTTACATTGTCAAGCCGCACGCGGTATATTTTAATGTGCCAAAGGCATTTCCTTACAGCACGCGTCTAATTACCAGAAGCCTACTTGCAAACAGACAGAGACAAAGAGAAGTAATAATAACAACAATAGTAATAATCCCGACAACAAGAGAATCATCTTGGTAGGGATTTGCCTTATTCGGAGTACAAGCTCATTTTCTCCCACGCAGCACCATAGCGCGTCGACATTACGATGTATTGTCTAATTAACTTATCCGCGTGTCAATGTCACATTTATTTGCAACGTCAGGCGAGTATGTAATTATCTTCCATAGTGTTTCTTACATTGGAAAAAAATAAACGCCAAGATCAAGAGAGGTTATGATAATGTAATTATTAATTGTGTAAACAATTAATCTTCAATAAAATCCTATGTGTTTTCTTTCGATTCATTACAGTAGCTTTTGATCACTTTTTTTTAAATCGCAAATGTTATCATGAAAGTTGAAATATGTTTCGCTGATTGCAAGCTTGTTGTCAGGACTCGTAAAAATTCCCTTCTTCAATCAGGATATTGAAGAACTTGTTTTCTTGAGGGTTACAGAGTTGCATAAATTGAGAAAACAGGTAGGTGGAGTTTAACAAACCGATACAGTATGGGGCGAATTTACAAGTCAAGAGTATTGTAGAGTGAAAACAGTTTTCGCTGCAGTACCTGGCTGCCATTAGGGATTCATGACCGAAATTTGTATGCCGCACCTAGTCGTGTAAACTGGGTATTATTGCAGGGCATGAAGGTCCGTTTTACACGGGGTAGTGTCCAAGTTGGTGTGGATTCTCGAGGTACGGTTCTAGACTTGTAATTGGATGCTAAGCAAATCGCAGCACTCTAAAGACAGCTGGCGCCACCTGCATTCGTAATGTTTGAATTATTCAGGCCGGAAAGTTGTCGAAACACCTAACCACCAGGGAAGTAAATGTTATTGTAAAAGCATGGATGATATAAAATGGGAGAAGCTGAGCAGATAACTAAATAAAAAATGTCTTTTTGAACACTCCAATTCTATATAGGCGTTTAAGAACCAAACTTACTGAATTTCCAGAGTTTCTGAAGATTTAATCCTTACAATGGTAAAAAAAAACACACCTTAAGACATGTAACACATTCCAGCTGCAGATAAATGTTGACGCTTGAGTTTGAATTGACCAATTCATTTCCGCCTTCTGTATCGATTCAGAAGGTCGGAGTTCGGCATTTCCACTCCTCGTATCCCCTTGGACCTGATCTTCAGTCGCATTTTGCAAACTTTGTCATTGTATTCGTTTCGTATGCACACCATTCCATTTTCCGCGATTTTCGCCTAAGCTCCTAGAAAAATTCCCATAACGATAGGAAAAGTTTTCGCGATCTGATACCCGTATACGATGAAAATCTCATCGGTGTGGAAAAAGTGCTTTTGCGAGTCGTTCCCATGATATTGTTTTCTCCGAGAACTTGGAATTTCGTTTCTCGATCTTCACAAAGTCTCATATTTGTTTCATGTTCTTTTAAACTATAGTTTGAAGAAAAGGAGGAGGCGATAAGAGGAACATTATGGAAGTGTGAAGAATTGTAAACGAAGTAGGCTAAAGGAAATGTGGGATAAACTGAAAGAAGGGAAAAAAGGTATTGTTATACACAATCGGACTAATGGAATGATTTAGACACGTGGAGCCACTGTTAACTAAATTCGGGAGTGTGGCAAATCCGATTTGGTTCAAAAGTTTCGAATAAAATCCACGTACCGTTTCGAACGGACATAACAGTTGTGCTCGGCGGTATTTTACATTGAAAAAATACTAAAAACGAAATGGATTAAAAAGAATTAATAAGTGGAAATGAATTTAAGGGAATAAAAGCATGGTGGATTCGTAAATTACTCAATTCAGCAGTTTCAGTTTGCCAGTGTGCAAGAAATTTCTCCTTGAACTAAAACACTGAAGTCGGAGATCCGGGGGTGGTGTATAAAGCGACGCTAAACTTGTAAAGAGCAGCAGAACTTAGATTTCACTAGCAAAGTTTCATACCCTGATATTACGATCCCCATCGCACTACATGCATAGTAATCGTAACCAGATCACGACAATTTATCATCATGTGGATGGATTATACCATACGAGTAGTATCTTTATAGGAATTTTATATAAAATTTTTTATAGCAGCTATAGAGATAGGTATACAATCTTAGCTTCTTTTCTTCACCTATTTGTATCACTATCCCTGAGTATATAGAGTCCCTTCCACTGCTGGATGCATTGCATCCGATGAGTGGAACTGCTTTTTATGATGGTTATCATATCCTGTTTCGATAGTATGTCTAGCATCTTAGTGCTTATCCTACTTCTTTATTTACTGTTCTTCCCGTCTACACATAATTTTTTTCTTCTTTAGCATACTTCATACATTTTCTCATAATCCTATAGAGAGATTTGCGAAATCCTTAAATATAGTATGCCAAAGTGCTCCTATTGTACCCTTGTGTTGGTTGCTTCAATTATGACTTAGGTTGTGAAGGTACGAATCCGGTCCGTCCCACATCCACGACTCGCGGAAGTGGTCACCTCCACAGTCTGCGGTAGCCCAGCAGCAACGGGAAGGAGACTTGAGGATCACGGTCGCTATATCGAATACACCCGGATCCTATGGCGCATGCACTTCGTGGAACCGGTCGAAAACCGGTTTTTAGGATGTATACCACCACACTGGGATCGCAGATGACATGATTCATCACAAAGCCTCTACTTTTTTCAGACATAACTTTGTTCGGACTTTCTGGCTTATGAAAATCGTGCTTTCAAAATCGGACAGTTGTAATTTTGGGGCCATGTGTTATTTTGAATTAATTATGCCTTGCGAACGTTTCGAGTCACACGGAGAAAAATGAAGTTCAGTCTGGCCAACTAGATGTGCAGGCTGACTGTATTAAAGGGTCAACTATAGGACAACCCTTTAGATGGCTAAAGCGACTATCTCTAGAAGGTTAAACAAGAGGTTCAAATCGATCATCTTAGAGAGTCGACTTATCATCTTGGACGGTCGACTCGACAGTCACAGAGAGCCGAACTGATATCACAGAGGGTCGAACTGATTATCACAAAGGGCCGAATTAATCATCATAGAGGGTTGAATTGAGCGCACGTAAAGTACCACTTCTGCCGTGTGGCCCCACTGCCACACACATTTTTTTTCGGAATCTACAAGTTTTTAGAATTTCCGGTGTATGTAATTTGTATAGAAAAGTTTGAAAATTCCCTCTACAATCATCCTACGAAAGCCTTAATTTATTCGCCCTTCTTGGTCGGTCGGTTCAGCGAATGGAAGATGGGCATCTACGAAGAAAACTCAAGCCTTCAAGGCAAACCCAATATGAGGCCTCGCAGTTCAAGGCCTTGAAATTCGGCCACCTTGAACTGGCTTGTCTTGAACGGCATTATTATTCAGCAAGATGTCTGAGAGTGAAGGCTAGCAAACTTCGGACTGATTAGGGTATCAAAGTTTTCGCTTAATCGCTCCGAAAGAACTCGGTTCAAAAGTTTCCTCGAGTTCCTCCTCTTGTGAAATCGAGATGTTTCTAGATTCTCAGCTGCTCGCGAAATTCGCCTGAGATTACAGGCATCTAAAACTGCAGTCTGGTGTAGCAGGTATATGATCCTTGCGGCGATTAAATTCGCGGAAATAAAGCAGAAGGAAATCGTTTCCTCTAAGACCGGGCTTACTTTGATTTATGCAGCTGCACCACGGATTACAACTTGAATATGATTTATATGGGACTTGCATCAATTTATGTGTGAACGATTTCCCCAAGAATCTCTTCCGTTTTGTTACTGAGAACATAGAACATCCCACACTCTTCTCATATCGAACACATCACAAACAGGAAATTAAGATGTTTTTGGGTGTTTGCATAGGAAAAGGCTTGAGAACGATTTGATGTGAATCTGATTCCAAAATTGTTGGTTGATGAAATCCATTTGATCTGCTATTGATCCAATGCCACGAAACTACTTTGGATCAAATTCATTACTAATTGCTAATCCGCTAATCAACTAATAGTTTGACGTAGCACTACCAGCTGTTAATTCGCTATCGATTCAGTATTTCTTATTCACTCTGTCAGACGCTGAGTCGGTTCGCCACATTTGGATCTAGCTTCTCGGAATACTCCAACCATTAATTCGTTAATAATTAGATTCAACACCAGTAGACTTGATTCCAGACCACGTGTTTGAAGTTCTGAACGTTCAAATGAACGAAATTTTTACTGATGGCTTTGTAAACTAGAAACAGCGCTGAAACATTGATTCAATTTATATTGAAAAATAACAGATTATAAAATAAGCTTTGAATGCATTATTTTAATTTTAGTTGGAACAATATTTTTTGATAAAATAAAACTGGGAACAAATTTGTCGTTCATTTGAACGTTCTGAACTTTAGATGCATTCCTACATCAGGGTTCTCCACAATCCACAGGTGCAGCCCGACCCAGGATCAACTGGCCATTTTCAGGATCTACCAGTTTTTTTTCGATGGGAAACTGAGAGAAAATGTATGACTCCTTGAAAGAAAATCTTAGTTGAAAGAGTTTGATTCGTATACCTGAACCTCGATGGGTTCATTTTTTTCTGCTGTGCAAAAAGCAAGTCTTTGAGGCACTTCGACTGAGGTAAAGGATGGGGATCCTTCTTGACAGTTCTGTGTCAAAGCTGAGTAGATCCGATCTATTCGCCTAGGATTGCCAGTAGATACAGGGTCTACCTTTGGAGACCCCTCTCCTACTCCATCGGCCGCTTAATAATTGTACATAGATTCTGGCTGCCTTTGAAGTCCAAAAAATGTAGATCGATGATTAATAGAAATGTGTACAGAAAACTAGAGAAAGATAAAAACTAGGAGCGCAGGCAAATTTATGTGACACATTGCTCATAAATCGCTGCTTCCTGAAGAGCTTATTCTTGCTCGTTGGCCCGATTGACGTGGTTTCCTCGTTGAGCTTCACTGAGGCGCGACCTCAGAGCGGAACTAATTAATGACCCAGTGACGCGACGTTCGGTCGATCGAATCGTCGGCCCTCGAGAGTCGTCAGGGAACAATCGCAGTTTCCAAAGTTAAAGCTAATCATGCTACATAGTTCTCAAGCCAGTGACAGCAGGTACATCAACACGCTGTTTCTCTCTTGGTCGAACTTTGCCTGTGACCTAATGGGTCTCTACAGATTCAGCATTCCCTTGAGCGGTCACGAATCCTGTCATATGCAAGTCCTTCTGTTTGTCTCGGAATCTGTTAGTTTAATTGAAACGTGTTGGCTTTGATTAACGTGAGATTGCTAGATCAACGAAGTGCAATGGTAATAATTAATATTTAAATGAAGTATCTTGTATGCAAGTTACATCGTTAAATATTCGTCTGAATCTGCATAAAGGTATAACGATTATCATTATATATATTTATTCCCTAACGTGATCTAAATCAAACGTAGGAGTAATCCGTAGTCAATCGATAATAATTTTACGACGCTGATGGATCATCCACGTATTAATTGGCAAACCCTAAACCCTCCAGCACTTCAATATGCTCATGTAATCGTACATAACAATTAAACAGTGTTTCTTCTCAACACTTTATCACCCAGTAATCGTCGGAGCGCAGCATGCGTTGTGGAGGCGCGAATAAATGGGTTACTATTACCAACTTTACCACACCATGAACTGAAAATGTGCCGTTACCCGCATTTTTATCGGAAGTTGGGTTTAACGTCCTTTTCATCGGAAGCCGAGTGATACTGGTGAAGTTTTTTAAATTACCCTTGAATAAACCGAGCCCCTTTCCACACCAATATTACGGTTACACTAATATTTACCCTCTCTCAGTACATTACCCGGACGATACCTGGAGCGCTAATATAATCGGTTTGTCCGTCTAGAGCTGTTTGTCCATCACGATGTTTGTAAACATATTCAACCCCATATGTGCTCCTTCACTTCAATATACTGTAGGATACAAATTTTCTAAAAATCAATAATTAAATAAAAAATGCAGTGCTTGAGGTATTATACGGATAACATTATTTTCTGAGGATTTTTTTTCAAATTGGGACGGTAGATTTATTAGAGTGTTATATAAAGTTTGGTGCAATTAAAAAAGGGCTGACCATTTCGAAGTTGACATGAGTAAAATAAAAAATCGCATCTTATGCACGTAAGGCCTATTTCAAGGTATTGAAAATGTAACATATATTATCATGACGCCTAAACAGAGATTTTGTGAAAATTTCAGAATTTTTTTCCATTTCGTTTATGAAGTAGAGTCCATTATCTTCCTTTCAAGAATGACTAATCTCTTATAATTTTAGTTTCTTTATTACATTTTTCCCAGTGCAATATCATTAAATCTGTATTTTAATGGAAAGGTGCATCATTAACATGTAAAACCTTCTCAGTGAGACGAAGTAGAAAATTGAGTTCTGTACAAGAAGTCTCTATCTTAACTCATACTTTGGGGTCCTTTGGAATAATTTATCATTTTGGATTTCTTTTCAGCTAAAGATGTTCCTATTTGTTGCAACTTTCTTGGAACCAAAAATTGGTTCTAATAGAAACCCCAGTTTTTTCAGTGTTACTTTAGGTATAAAAAAGTCGAGGCGTGTTAATAGATGTACACAATTTTAGTATGTCCATATATATAGTTTTTAGATCTTCTTTCCAGGCTGATCTGATTTCTAGGAGAATTACAGGTAGTACATCCACCCACTGCTCTGTCTCGTGGCAGATTATTGCGCCTTTCAATTGTCGATGTAGACGCTCGACTAGGCCATTCGCTAAAGGGCCAATGCTGTCGTCTTGAAATGATGTGTTCCAATAAGATTGTTAAGTTCTTCGAAGAGCTGCGACTCGAATTGCCTTCCCTGGTAGGTTGTAATGAAGAAGTGGAACACCAAATCTTGGGATCCATCCTGTGAGAAGAGTTCTGCCTTCCAAACTAAAGAGATACATAAGTGACATTTTTATGAAAAATGAGTTTTTGGTATCGTTGGATTCGTAAGAGAAAGCTGCGTCTAACTGTGTTAATAAAAATTATTAATATTTATTGCAAAAAACGATTGTTTATAAATGAGGTCTTTTTTGCCTTGTAAAAGTGACCGAAAGCGGAGCGAATTTACAAATGAAAAGAATCGCTTGCCTTCACGTATGTTTTAGACTTGTGAAATAGCTCGGGCTCTGATCGGAAATCCAAGGGAAAAAAGTCCCGGCTAGATTCGGCTATACACTAGCGACGATCGTTCGGATAAGTTCGGGACAACCGCTGAACACACAGTGTCCCTTACGTATGCTTTGTTGTTGTATTTTGAGGCCGTGCTCGACCTCTTCGATAAAGGCATTGTCCGCAAGTGACTTTGTGTTTTTTTTTGCCTTGTATTTTTGACTTTCCGCGACTGGTAAAAATGACAAGTCCATTTTCTAATAGAAATTGTTTAAAAAATCAATTTTTTATTGCAAAATAGGAAAGAGCACATTATTTTTACCCAAATAGTGTATCTAGATTATTGAAAATTTTATTCGATATTAGAGTTCTTTAGGCAAACAGTTATTCTCGATTTTGTCAGTTCGAGTGAGATTGGACTTATGTATCTTTTTAGTTTGTACGGCAGAGTTCGTGCGACAGTTTTTGCTTCGATGTTCTCTACTGGAAAAGCTTCTGGCCAGCGAGTGTACCTGTCAACGCACGTAAGACAGTAGGTGTATCCGTGAGAATACGGAAGTTTGCCTACTAGGTTAATGTGCACTTGTTCGAACCGGGATCTTGGTGATGGAAATTTTCCTGTTGGAGATGCGACGTGTCGAGTTATTTTTGCTCGCTGGCATTGCATGCAACCGCGGCCCATGCTCCATAGTCCTTTTTTGTGGATGGCCAGACGAAGCGCTGAGACATGAGTTTGATTGTTGCTCGGATTCCAGGGTGTGTAAGATTGTGCGTGGATTTGAAGGCTGCTCGGCGGAAAAGAGTAGTTATGAATGGTCGAGCTGTTTGTATGGAAACGTCGCAGTATACGGAAACGTTGGTTCGGGAATTGGAATTTTCTTCAGTTGTAGAACGGTGTCTCCTCGTAAGATATTTCCAAGTTCCTCATCGACGGTTTTTGATTTTGCAAGAGCTTCGAAATCTATGCCTGTCGAGACTTCGTCGATTCTGGAGAGTGCGTTCTCGACTACGTTCTCCATTCCTTTGATGTACTGGATATCCGTTGTGAATGCAATAGAAAGCTAGATACCTCTCGGTACCCAGGGCTAAGGGAGGAGAGGTCGACAGTGAGTCATCTTTGAGTGGCGATTATCCCTGTCGCCAAGCGAGCCCTTAACCTGGGTATCGGGGGTCAAGAAAAGTGAAAGCTGCAAAGCTGCAATATGAATTTGGAAGTATACGCTTTAGACTGTAGAAGATATTCGAAATTGAAATGCATTTATATGTATGTATGTATGTATGCATAGATATATATATATATATATATATATATATATATATATATATATATATAATCGTGGTTCTCACAATAATTATTTGTATTATATGAATATAGTTGCAAACATTTTGTCTATTACTGAGTTTATCTTAACACTTTTTCATCAGATTAAAATTCGTATTGCTGAAATAGAAAATTGTTTGTACTTTATTTGTTTATTTATATATATATATATATTACCACACTAAAATATAAATAAAAAACTTGCAAACCACAAATTATCTTGAAAAATTTTAAGATTTGGATTATATTTGAAGAACTTGTCTCATTTTGAAGGTTTTACTTAATTTTTCCATTAAAATAACGTGGAAAAATTAACATCGATAATGGTTCAAATCGTGGACATAGGAATAGGAGGGGATTAGACATGTCGTAGCTGGGTTAATGTAACGAGCGGGGCGGTCTACCATCTTGGTGTGCTAAACCGGTATTGCGAGAGAAAGAGCAGACTGTTCTCCTTCTCTTACTTACTCCCCATGCTTTTGCAGACCAACATGGTTGACTGCCCCTTGTAACTTATCATCAATCCCCGCGCCATGGTTTAAATCCTCTGAAATTGAATAATGGTGCAATAAAAGATGTTATCTTATAATGTGAAATTGAAACTTATTTACGATCCTTATGAAGCCATTAGGTAAAGCCTCCCAAAGTTAATTTCTTCGTACTTGCTGCTTATGGACTTACTTCAAAGCATCGAGTTCACTGTTCGAATTTATCTTTTGTAATGAACGATCGCAGGCCGAGTCCGTTGGCCTACCTCGCTATCGATAAGAATAAATATTATGTCGATGGCGCCGGCTGACAGCTAACGAGAAAAAGAGTTTAACCGGATATCATGAAACTGAAACAACCGACACTCTCTGACTTATCACTCAAAACTTCCTTTTTCTTTTTATACCAGAGAAGGAAAACCAATCGTAAGTAAAATAATACAATGATAAGATAATACAAAAAAGAGAAATGACCGAGATAATTGAACAAAACCGCAAAATAAAGTTCGTTATTTAAGTCTCTCATCCGAGACTGCCTACGTGAGAAGAACGAAAGCCTCGAAATTCAATTTAAGCGCGCAAAACTTTCTTTCGCAACCGGATAAGGAAAAGTTTCTTGCATGCTTTTTCACGCTTGCGAAAATTACTTTAGCTGAATTTCAAGCTAGCTGCTGAGAAGTTTATCATACGGCTGGTAAACAAAACTATATGCAATTTCATCTTTCATTCATAACGATGGGATTATTTTCTGTTTTCTTTTACAAAAACAAACTGTCTTTCAAAATTCTGGACATTTTCTACAATGGTTTAATATATGCTCAACTATTTTGATTTTAATTTTAAATTTATCTTTCAATCTTGCAATCTTTCCACTTTCAAATTATACAAACAACCAGACATATTCAAAATTATCACCGTTTCTGCCATCATTGTTGAGAGCTTAAATTTTTAAGTTTTAATTTCGTCAAAACTGCGAATTTTAAATTTGGATAGTTTTTTTTAACCCTCGTACGATTATTTATAAAGTTTCGTTAAATATTATTGTTTGTAACGCATGCACGCAATGTTCACTTTTCGAGGCATGTATTGCGTGCGGGAAGTGACCAATTCAAAAACCGTGGTAAAAAGCATTTATGAAAAGACTTTTTATAGCTGCGGCGCGTACGCAGTTCGAGCCAGGTTACTTTTCCTAGCTGTTCCGTTTACGCATTTCGATTCAGAATTACTTTCCAGGACTTCCGGAATCATAAACTCACTTCATTATGATTTTACACTTGAGAGACTGATTGTGTTTAGTGAATAGTGATTGCACAAACTGGAAGTAATAAGTTACCATAAATGACTGATAAATTACCATAAATGACCGAAAATTTTGGAAATTTTTGGATACCTGAAATTTCCGGTAATTTAGCAGTTTTCCATAATTTTCCGGATATTTTAGAAATTTTTGGGTTTCTTACAAAAAGCTTTGGATACTTTACATTTCTGGATTTTCGGTAATTTACAAATTCATCGAAAATTTGCAAAAATTTTCGGTAATTTTTGGTAATTTTACCAAAAATTGCCATAAATTTCGAAAAATTTAGTTTTATTGTTTCTCAAATCGGAAATTTCCTGCATTTGTTACAAAACATATCGTGTGCAACAGGTGCTGAAAGTAGGCTCTTGTGAAGTTTACTGTATACTTGCCATCGGTTCATTTTCGGGTCGTTTCCTGCTCGTCTTCAGCTCGTTTACAGCTCGCCTCTAACTCGCATACGATTCGCCTCTGGCTCGTACAGCAAACTTCACACTCGTGTGGAACTGCCTACTTTCCGCATTTGTAGCACAATATACTATTCTCTTTGTTTTATGTTTTTCGCTGACTCTTCAGAATCTTCCACTTATTAGTAAATGCATTCGGAGATACAAGGACAAAACTTTCGACGAATGGCTGTAGGTATTCGGAAGTTTTAGCTTGATTGAATTTCTATCAAAGAGATCGCAGCTTTTTTTCTAAAAGCGCGTTACGTAAAACCGAAATTCGTAGTCTTCCTCATATTTCGGATTCCAAATTTCCCTCAATATCGGAAATTCATCAAATTCGCAAAGCAATATTAATTACTTTTTTGTAATGCATAACAGACATTTATTAAAAATATTCAAATAAAGTTATAAAAATTATCATATTTAAAAACTAGTGTTCGATAATTTTTTCGATTACTTAAAATTTTTTTTTTCATTCATTTTTATTTTAATATAACAATATTGTAAAAATGAATAAAAAATTGTAGCTTTGACTGTATTATATTAATATAAAATTCAGTTTTTCCGAAATAATATTTAAATCGAGATAATTCTTTAAAGAAGGGTGATTCACTTTGCTCTCCTCGGAACAGTTAAATAATTTAATACGGAATGCAATTTCTGTCGAATTAATGCTACGTCTGTGTGGACTAAAGAGTCATTAGCATATTTGCATAGGGACAAAGGCAATGAGTTAAACCAATTATGAATTTTCTCCAATTAGTTTCAAAGGATGGATTTATTTGTCAAAAACTTTGATACATCAGTCATGTTTATTTTAGTTGGGACTAAAATCTAAATTTTGAACTAGATATTTTTTTCTAATTGAGAAGAAAATGGAGAATTTTAATTGAAACTAACGTGGGGTTTTAACTGCCGTGTTTCTTATTTGAATACCTATTTTATTAGAGGAAAAAAATAACCACAAAATCGGGAATTTAGGGTATAATTATCTTTTTTTTGCACGTCAGTCGTAGCCGACACTTTCAATGGCAAACCATTGGAACGGTGAATCGCTTTTCTCGTATACCCAATAGGACCAAATCTCCTCGAGGTAACCACAACTTCGACCGCCAATAGCCGATAGATTCTCCAACTTACATACAAGCAAACTCAGCAACGAGCTGGATAAACAGGCAAAAACAACGGTATGTCGAGATTCACGTAAAGTGTAAAATGTTTGCCAATCCTAGTCATTTTAATAAAACGAAAAGGGACGCAGCTGAGGATTTTACTCTGATCGTATCAGTACCGATCTTGTTAACTGAATAGCGGAATCACCTCAGAAATCCCAACTACAGATATATATTTATTTTTATATTTCAACTTATTACACTAGGGTGTCAATGAAATATCAAAATATTTTTTATAAGAGCAAACCACCCCCTCAAACGTTTTCTTTTAGCAAACTAAAAAAACATGTATTTTTTATTTTAGAAAACAAAAAAACATGTTTTTTTTTACACCCTGAAGGAAAGAAAGTTACCTATTTTTTTCTTTTTTCGATCAACTTATTTTTAGAAGCCCCTCAAGACATAAAAGAGATCAAATTGACATTTAAAGCATGTAAAAGTTATTTTTATTTAAAAATAAAAATTACATGGTAAGCCGTCTGGAAGTTCGACTTTAGAGGCCTGCAGAGCAAGTCGACAGGGGCCGCCGGGTGGAAAATGGAGATATAAAATAATTTTCCTGGAGTGGGGAGGCCTCTGAGCACTTGAAAATAAAGTTTTTAATTTTAATTTTTAAAATAAATATTCACATCGTAAATTAAATTTCGCATTTTTTTCTTTCAATGAAAAAAGTTGTAGCTTTTTTATTTTCTGAATTATTTATAAAAAAACTGGTTTTTTTTCTCTGATTAAAATGTTTCGCACAATTCGTGCACAAACAATTTTGATCGTTTCGGGAATCGAGGGAATTTTGAGTAAGCAAAAACTGTCAGTGAGAAAGTTAGCCAAGAAGGTTCAAAGAAGTTTTCTGGTAATTTTTAGCTCAATTGAAGTAGTAGTTAACAAACTGTTAATGTTTTAATTTTCCGGCGCCATCGATTATCTCCTGCGTAGGCTGCGCCATGCCCGGCAAGCCATTGTTGTCCCAGAGTTAAGTGAACTTTGCCTTAGAGTACGTAAGAGGTTTTTTAATTGAAATGCAATAAAACATGCAAAATAATGGTTTATAATAATTCTTTTGTTTTGTTTTTCATTAAAATATTTAAACTTTGCGACTTCTAGAGACATGAGCTTCATAAAATTTTTTAAAATAAATAATCTGTACACGTTTCCTTTCTTGTATCCCGCGTGTCCTCTGTCTCAACTCTGTTTTTAAACACGAGATCGATGATCGCGCGCTGGAGCGCGCGTGTTTTCGTTGTTTGAAATGTTTTGTAATTATCTTTGAAATTTATGTTACAGTTCGAACCAATTCGAATTAATCTGAAACAATTAGAAGATACTTTTCAATCCCCTTCAACCCTTCTCAATCCGTCTTTCAACTCGAAATTAAAACCCAATCTCAATACATGTCTCAACCCCAAATTCGATCCGAATGGATTCGAGGCTCACTTATCAATCCTTCTCCATTGATGTATCAGCAACAACATCAACCCAAACCCATACCGAATCAATATTTCAATCCGTGCCTCCAATCCTTTTGAATACGTGGGAATTCTTAAATTCAGCCAGAATGAATCCGACTGAACCTGACACCAATCCGAATGAATAACACACCAATCGGAATCAAATTTTCACTCCTTCTCAGTCCAATCCCCAGTCCGAATGAATCCAAGACACATCCCATATCCCACGCCAGTTTTAATCTTTTTAATGCTCGCAAGTCCGTGCGCTCAATTCGAGTGAATCGGGAACCAATCCGAACCGAAAATTCAATTCTTTTACATCGTAGGCGTCAACATAAACTTGAATCCTAACACACCTTTTAATTCTTTTCAATCCGTGCGTCCAATCCAATGAATCCGTGGCTCATCCGAAATGTTTTTTCAATCCTTCTCAATTCCTGCACATACAACTTCAATCCGACTCAATCCAAACCAATCCGAACTCGCCATTAATAATTTTCAATCCGAATGAATCTATCCCCTTCTAAAAAATCTCTAAAATGTTGACAGTTTTCACGTATTTTTTTAACGTTTTCCGGAAATCTGAAAATGTATCAGATTTCACCAATATGAATACTGTTCGTTTTTTATTATTAATTTTTCAAGTTTTCGCATATGTCTCATCGTTTTCGAGATAATTCAACATTTTGATTTTTTACTTTTTAAAATCTTTTTATAGGGCTAATTTGTGGTGGCCGAAGACCAGCCCTTGTATAAACCCCTGAAAATTTTGTCAGTTTCACCGTTTCACGTATCTCACTGGTTGCGAGATCATTCAATTTTTTTTTTTCTATAATTTTGCAAAGACTTTTACTGGGTTTATTTGTGGTGGCCGAGGACCATCACCCTTTACAAAACCCCGAAAGTTTTTCAGTTCTAACGTATCTTATCGTTTTGAGATAACTCAACATTTTTATTTTGGAAATCATTTTACTCGGCTGATTCTGGGCGCCCGAGGAGCATTCCGGTCAGGAATAGGGGAGCGGCGGCGAATGCGGCGTACATCAAGGAAAATGCACGATTAAAATTGAAATATAAAGTAAAATATTGTAATAAAATATATTTTGTTTAGGCCAATATCTTACCAATGCTCTATTCATGGAGATAATTTAATTGAAGTTCATTAAAACAGTTAATTAATGTGTTTCCAAAAAGTGCATCTGCGCCAAGTTGTCCTACCTTGTTTGGTAATGTGGCGCGTTTCGATGTCAATTCATAATTATTGAATAAAAAACCAATTATGAAGAACAATGAGTAAAATTCAATAAAAATAAGATAAATATATTTACGTTTAATATTATTAACATATTTGAGGGAGTATGTCTGCCGAAATTAAAAAAAAATGTTTTTTTAACAGTGCAGAATGTCTCACAGTAATTTGAGGAGTGCTACAAATTTTGTATTTTAAGATAAGCTTACCGACGTTTTATAAACAATAAATCAAAATTATATTAATAATAAGTAAATTTTATTCTTTTCCAAAACAGTTATAATGATCCAATATTCAAATAATATCATTACTCTAAACCTTCTAAACATTTATTCTGTCAGAAGAAACCTAACCAGAAAACTGGTAAAAAGATTTCAAAATACAATTATTCTAAAATAATTCTAAAATACACGATAATTATTAGAATAAAACTTTTTATTATGCATATTAGAAACGAAATATTATTACTTTGAGTAAATATTTCTTACCTTCTAACTGAAACCGGCACTTTGTTACTACAAAATCCACATTGCATGTTAAGATTCTCGGAGCAAAATAAACCACAAACTTATGCGCTAATTTACCTGCCGATTTTAGCCCCGAATGCGCCATATTAGTCACATGTGAATAGTATTTAATACAGATTTTTTACATAAAAGTTTATTAATTTTACTGAAAATGTTCAACTTTAAAGCATTCAAGAAATTCCGAACAGTATATTTCCAAAAAATTTTATAAGTTTTCACGAAACTTCTGTAATTTTTTATACTTGTTTTTAGCTACTCTGACAATACAAGCGCAAGAACCAAAACTAACTTTTCGTCATAAAAATCAGGCAATAATAATTAAGCCAGAAATGTTGACTCTTGAAATTTGCGCCTACTTGAATTATCGAGTTATCGAATGTTTTTTACATTATCGACTTATCGAATCTTGCTTTCGATTCTCGATAGCTGATTGGCTGATTCTATTGTGACTTACATTAGATTTAAATGGCTAACTGAATTTACCGATTGGGTTTAGGGACACTAACGAGTAGTAGAAAACTACTAATTTGATTAATGGAGATTGTCCACTTATGAAATTAGTAAAATTCCACTAAGCAATTTTTCGTTCGTGTCGGTGCAGTGGCATGACTCATTCGCCCACTCCTGTGCGATTAGTTTTTCAGTCTCGTCGAAGCATTTGGACATTTTCGCTGGAAAACTACAATGATCCACCTCATAATAACTAAAATAAAGTACATTATTAATATAATACATTCTGTGTATTCCAAATGGTTCTTGTATGAAATTAAAAGTTTTGTTTTGATTAACGTAACCTGAAAATTAAATTATGTATTATAATTATCATAATAATTATAATATCATATTATAATATCATTAAATTTAATCATAAGATTACTCTGTATAATATATTTGAGCATTGTTCTTACTCAATATCAGCAGTATAAATATTTCCATTAATAAACTTATTAACTAAAACTGAACACTAATTTTCACTAATTCAGATTTAGAGTGATTTTATTTTTTTAAAGTTATATCTGAATACGTATTATGAAAGCTGTAAAAAATTAAATAAACGCAGTGACGGGTTTTACTTGAAAATAATTAGAGATCATTTTTAGAATAAATCTACTATTATTTTAAAGTGATAATCATAAGCTTTAACTAGAGAAAGTCGAGTTAAATTGACCAGTAAATTTTCCTAAAATTATTTTTTGATTCAAAGTTAAAAATCTTGTATTTTATGTGTTTATTGAAATAGTTAATATTTACTCATTAAAATCTGCGTTAAATATAGGATTTCCACTTTAATTTTTTTGTCTTCTTGGGTTTATTTATTATATATTTTTATTTTAATACTACGAAAAATTTAACACTCATGATTCTGAATTATCACTACCCATTTTATGAAACTTAGAATCAGTCCTGATTTTTCGTATTTTAAATAAAAATTATCTGTATCTGACGGGCCTCTGCGACGGAGTTTCACCTAACGTTGTGTAGTAACGTCTTACCGTCCGGACCACAGCCTACGCGAGAGAAAATCGATCGCGTCGGAAAATTAAAACATTAAAAGTTTATTAACCACTATTTCAATTGAGCTAAAAATTTCCAAAAAATTTCTTTGAACCTTCCTGACCAACTTTCTCACTGACAGTTTTGCTCGCTCAAAATTCGCTCGACTCTCGAATCGATCAAAGTTGTTTGTGCACGAATTGTGCAACGCCTCGGAAAAAAATTATTAACTTTTTTTCAAATGAATATTTTCAACATTTGCTAACGTCATCGGCCGCAGAAGATGTCAATGCATACTTGTCATGAATTTTACTGTAAAATATTAAAAAGTGCCGACTTCGTCGCGAGTTGAAGCCCAGGTGCGAATTTGGGTTGGCAGCCAGAGTTGACGGTCGGCCCAAGGTCGGGCCGGCTTTGGCAACCGAATTTTGGTAACCACGGTTGGCCCAACTATAGCAGGTCGAAGCCACCTTAGTTGGGCCAACGTTAGAAGCCGACATTGGCTTCCAAAACTCACCCAACTGTCAGCCCAACTGTGGCCCAAGGTTGGGTCGACGGTCGTTTGGGCTTTGGCAAATTGGCTCTAAATAACCATAACACTACGGTCGGCCCGACTGTGGGCGATAGTTGGCCCGACCATCGGCGTAATATTATCCAGTGCAAGTAACCTTTTTGCTGCCAACCGTCGGCCCAACCCTGGCCCAAGGTTGAGTCGACCGTTGTTTAGGCTTTGGCAAATTGACTCCAAATAACCATAACACTACGGTCGGCCCGACTCTGGGCGATAGTTGGCCCGACCATCGGCGTAATAGTATCCAGTGCAAGTAACCTTTCTGCTGCCGACCGTCGACCCAACTCTGGCCCAAGGTTGGGTCGACGGTCGTTCAGGCTTTGGCAAATTGGTTCAGAATAACCGTAATGATACGAGCGGCCAGACCCTTCCTTTTTTTTAAGAAAAAAAAATTCGAAGCTCCATCTTTATGATAAATTGTAAATGTTCCGAAAAATTTACATTTGATTATAATTCTTAATCGTTTTAAAATAGGCTGAAACACCTAAAAAGCAAAACGTTACAAGAAAGTTTAAAAAAATTGTAATTGAAAAAATTGTCGCAGTACGTGATAAAATTTCGAAGTTCCGTCGATGGAAATTTCAAATGCTCATTAAAAATTACACTTTGTGTCATTATCAAAAGTTGTAAAATGGCCTGAAACGCGAGAAAAAAAAATATTACACGGAGAAAAATTAGTCAAAGTGTGCTCAACAAAAAAATCTTTGAAAAAAATTGTATAAAATTTGTTTGAAAAAAAATTGTTTAAAAAAAATTTGTTGAAAAAAATTAAAACAAAAATGTTGCAAAAATTTGTTGTATTCGGTTTAAATTATTTCTTTAAAAATTATTTCATTTATATTCCCATTAACAGTTAATTTATTTTACATCTACATGATGTCGCATAATAATAAAAAAATTAATGAGAAAAAAGAGTTAAAAAATTGTTTCTTTTCAACTGCCTTGAGCTGTGGCTTATGAGGATGGTTTTTTCATTGAATTTCAATTCTCTAGGTATAGAGTAATGGGTAAGACTCCCGACTGCCAGGCGATAGATTCAGATATAGATGTAGGTTCGAAACCCCGTAGCGTTAGAAATTTTATTTGTAATATAATGTTTAAAAATGTAATATATGTATTCATTCCAAGCAGGACCATTAACATTGATAGTCAAAATACTCGCCATCAATTATTATTTATTTTTTGAATACCTATTTTGTGTATTTTCACCTGTTTAGTACGAACCTTCAAAAATGAAAGTCGGCCCCACATTGTTGTCCAAGGTTGGGCCGACATCATCTTAATAGATGGCCCATATATGGGACCAAATGTCGGGCCGACGTTGAGAAGCCAAAGGCGGTTGGCCGTTTTCATTTAGGTGGTTGGCCCGACCGTAGATCGACGATCAATTCACAGAAGAAGCGTTGGTTAAACAACACTTCTTCTCAATTTTGGGCCAACTTTGAAAACCAATGATATGCCAACCTTGCGTTTCGCGGTTGGCTCAACCATGACAACCATTGTTGGCCCAACTATGTAAAATAGGGACGACATGCGTTATCATTACGCTGTTTGGCCCGACCATTGGCTCACAAAGTTGGGCCGACCTTACAAAGGTTGGGCCAACCATGGCCCGACCGACAATTCGCACCTGGGAGTGAAAAAAGGCGAAATATTTTAATCAGAGAAAAAAACAGTTTTTAAAAATAAATAATTCAGAAAATAAAAAAGCTACTACTTTTTTTTATTGAAAGAAAAAGATGCGGAATTTAGTTCACGATGTGAATATGTATTTTAAAAATTAAAATTAAAAACTTTATTTTCAAGTGCTCAGGGGCCTCCCCACTCCAGCAAAATAATTAAATATCTCCTTTTTGCATCCGGAGCCTCAATTTCAGGCGTCTTTACTTTCCTCCCGCTACGTCATCACTCTTCTGCTGTAGGGAAAAACGAATTGGAGTTGTTATTTCTGTAGATCGTTAAATGGGCGACGACTTTTAGTTCAGCTACCTGAGCTAATGTACATGTATGCCTTCATTAGAACTATTATCAAAGTTATCAAAAGTTGCCAGTAAATTAAAATAAATGTTCATAAAATGGAAATTTATGGTAATTTATCGATAACTTTTGATAACTTTGGTATCAGTTCTGCTGGACGCATGGATTGTGCTTCAGATTTTTGGTTGCCTGCCTTTCTATGACTTTTTGATAGTTGACGAAAGTCAAACTTTCGGTAGGGTTGTTGTGAAAAATACAGTGCGTTTCAAGGGGAGGCCGCAACTTTTCGACTCGTGTAAAATAATACCTCATTGACAGAAAATGGATAAGATTTTGTCAAAGAGGTATCATTTTATGAAATAATACTACCGCATATATACAACAATTGTTTTCCTTTCATGACTTTAAAAATAAGTTGATACAACAGTGAATTTTTTCATTTTCAACTTTTCATGAAAAAATATTAGGTAAAGCGTTATATCGAATTAGTGACGAGCAAACAAAAAATATCCGTACCAGGTTTGCACAACCT
This sequence comes from Andricus curvator, assembly GCA_932195095.1. Classification (NCBI taxonomy): domain Eukaryota; kingdom Metazoa; phylum Arthropoda; class Insecta; order Hymenoptera; family Cynipidae; genus Andricus; species Andricus curvator. The sequence continues at coordinate 36,824 of CAKNYM010033311.1, forward strand.
TATATCAAATAAACTTTTCTCTATTTTTTACTTGCCTACGTATATGAAGATACATGCTTGTCAGAATGTTAAAATTATAAATACTTTTTTTGTGGAAACTGTATTAGTAGAAAACCCTACTGATGTTAGTATACTTTTACTTCTTCAATAAATGTCATGTAATATCAAGTTGACCCTTTGAAAATTTTTCCTGAGTTTCTTAATATGTAGTTGATTTATAATGCTAGTAATAGATGTCAGGTCAGTATAATGCTTTTCTAATGGTCTAATCGCCTTCTACTATAATGGAGAGAAAATTGCATCATAAGCTTCCCAGAACTTTTCTCCCAACGTAGCTGCTGGTAAATCGCGTAATAAATTAATAAAGAGAACGACTCCCATAATAATAAATTACGATTTTGTACTGGGTCGATGAAGTCATCGCGCTTCCCGTCGATACGGCAAAATTTATGACCAGTACCTCGTTTCGCGGCACCACCTTACGCCTTCTCGTACCAAATTGATATACTTCGAGCAGCTGACGGGTGTAATACCACATTGGTGAATATTTCGCTGCGACAACTTTTCATTATGCATAGCCTGCATGCCACACTGAATTTCTTTCTTCAGGACATTCCAAACGAATGTTGCTTTAAAAGTTACCAAACAATGTATTCGTAACCTAATACATGACCTCGGTTTGGCAATAGTTTAATAAATATTTTGATGAATTTATACTTTGAATATGTAAATTCCTATTGACATTGTTGTCATGCTTACATCACTTGTCGGCTTGTTCGAGGAATTAGATGTTGTCGAAGGAATGTATAGATGTGAGAGAATCCGCTAGGCCAAGAAGGATGAGGGCGAGAAGAGGAGTTTCGCGGGTCACCAGATATGCCAACTATTCTCGTCATTCGGTTGTGTAAATTCCATAGAGATAGCCCTGACCATCGTCTGGTCGTGAACTAACCGATGGATCATCCGCTGGTCGGATGCACGACATTTTCGGTGAACAAGGTTCTTCCAAAGTTCGAGCATCCTTCAACCTTAAAAAGTCGAAAACAATTTATAGCTCTCTCTAATTTATTGAAACATAATTTATTTCAAAGACAAAATTTATCGTTTTAAAATCAAATTCATTGGAGGAAAATACTTCCTTCGCAAAGATGAAATTTGGTTAGAACCGAAAGTCAAATTAGAAAATTCTCTCGCTGCGGATTTCAGAGACAAAGAGTAGAACTTTAGGCAACAGCGGAAACAAAGTTCGCTGGGGTCTAGTTACTAATAAAATTTATAACAGGCAAGTAGCCTCGAGCCGAGTGTTTTCTCATATTTCTTAGCCGTATATTAACGAACTAAAGTTTGGAGAAGGCAGATATTAGATTTTGCTTGGTAAAAATGATTCCAGGGCGTGTCTAGTAGTCAGAAGAAACTTTTCTAACTCTATAATATTCATTTTATTCTACTTCATGTCCGCTTTGAGCTTTTTTAGAAACAGAAAAGTGCTCTAATTCTTGGCCAAGAAAAAGGAAAACTGCAGAAAATCTTCTCAAGCACAGTCGGTATATACAGTATATTATTCATTCTTATTACCCTATCGAAATGCAAACAAACGTCAAAAATTGGATCACGCTGATGTATCCGTCAAACAATTAGAACACTCTACTTTCGTCAGAAACACCGACATTCTGAGCGTTGAGGATCCGCGGATTAGATCAACTTTCTTCTTTCAAAGACAATTTCAACTCTCCTTTCGCAACTTTTACTCGACAAGTAATATCTCAAACTATTGCACCACCCCTACATTACTGGCGCGTCGGCTCCTGATGTCACCGCATTATACTCCCAGAGTTTCGTGGGCCGTCGCTTTTCCTCGGAAAAGTTCGCATCACCCCCGAGACTGCCTATAAATAATTCTTATTCAGATTTATGGGGAACGGGCTCGAACTATAAGAATCGACTTTGCGACGCGTCGCGCAGGACGTGTAAAGACGTCCTCTTCGAGCGGAAGAGAGACCCCCAAGGGACTTTCCTGCAATCCGCGTAACCAGGAGGTATAATATCGCACTGGAATGGAAATCCGAGACTTTAACCGGAAATCTTTGATATGGCGATTCACCTGCTGTCGAACTTTAATGGAAAATGGTGGTTTATACTTTATATCGAGCATGGTGAAGAGGAGGCACTTTGCGTTATGAAGAAAAATCGAGTTAGCGGATTCGTGCATCACGGGAGGCGATACATTTTCCATTCGTTTTCGATGTCTTACGGACAAATGGACACACATATTGAATTAATTTGAAGTGACAATGTTGTATCTGTACCGTTGAGCTAAGAGTCTTATCGGAATTTGAGATGTGAGCTTCCATAAATGTAACAGCCAGGGTATGGAATGCCTCACAGAAAAAAATGGGGGTTCACTAAAGTTGCGCCTCAAATAAAAGTTGGTATCCTTTAGAACTTGAGCTCCAATAGAACCTGTAGAGAGCCAAAAGGGTTCCTTTAGAGCGCACTTTTAAAGAACAACATGGAGGCGCATTCACAAACCAACCGCTTGCAAAGTAGGGCTGGTAAGTAAGGGATCGATTTACAGTTATCGACCGATGACTTGAGACGAAAAGTGTCTTGCATATGAATATGCCTTTATGTTGACAACTTCGCTACATAACCTGCAAATTATATTTATCAAGTCATTATATCTACTTAAATTGCGGTAATATTTTGTACTTTAATTATCTCCATTAAGTTATGTCCATCAGAGTTCGATTATATGTGTGCTTTAAGGTAAAAACTGTGATATTAATTAAACAAGATGTCGAAATGGGCAAAGCGAAAAAAAGGTTCCTTATAAATAGGCTCAATTACAATTGGGATCCTTTAGAACACCAACTGAGGTATCATTTAGAGCTCATTTATCGTTTTGGGTTCCTTTTCAGCAAGTGGGGTTCATTTTTGTTGCAGCTCCTTTGGAACCAAAAATGGGTTCTAATGGAAACCCTAGTTTTTTCTGTGTTCGCTCGATATAGAACTTTATAGTACATGTTTAAAAATCAGAGCTTTCTCTCTTTTCGAATGGTACACTGCCCGAACTCGACCAGTATGACCTAACAACCTATTGTGCATACGATATTATAACTTTTCTTTCATTTGGATATTTATCTTAATTTTATCGATTTTTTTAATTGTGGCCTTCCCTTGCCACAGAATCTTGTATTCTTAGAGGCAATAAATATACATACATACAACCGCCAGGGTAGAGATCTTTTGCAACAAATGTTTTCCCCATAATAGCACATTGAAAAAAACTTTACATTTCGATGTAAAAAAAATTTTAATTAGGTCCGCCACTTTGAAATCTTTAATTTTTACGTAGTGTATGCAGACACGGCATTTTTGCCATATTTTAATTTTTTAGTACGGCATTTTAGTGACTGGTCACAGAAGAGTGATCGTGAGGATTCGTGATTTGAATCTCAAGTGCTGCCATCTGCTAGATAATTCGCAAATTACTAATAAAGTGTATTATTATAGAGGTATGTTAAGCTGACGTAACCACATGTTCCAATCGAGTTAAAACC